>JAABOM020010193.1:0-19651 GCA_011800125.2 Solanum clarkiae | reverse complement strand
TATATATGATACTATCTCTATATAGTATTGGAGATGACCAAGCGTAGCTCGGGGAGTTGTAGGCCTGGGTAACCTATCGAGGGGTTGGTACCTTGATCGCATAGCTAAGGGGGTTGTAGGCCCGGGTAACCTTGTTGGGGGTCAGTACCCATCAACCTTGATGGGGGTTTTGCACTCTTTCAACCTTGATGGGGGGTTAGTACACCGTCAATCTCGGTGGGGGGTTTGTGCTCCATCAAACTAATGAAGGGGTTCGTACCTCCTACACCTATCCTAGGGGTTGGTAGGCCTTGGCTTTCACTATAATGGCCACTCCTTACACTCGTATTATGATCTATATAAGCATGGTTTTACTTCAAGCATCATTCAAACATGCCATATTATTAGTATGCTATTCATTGCTTATAATTATGCTTTTTGCCTATGATGCATACCTCTTGTTGCATTGCATCCTGCATGCTTAGTACATTCAAACGTACTAACGTACGCTCTATGTCTATATGATGTCACTATATAGGAACCGGTGTACCACTTGGTCATCCTCCTCCCCGTGGCTATTACGACTTCTATCAAGCTTGTTGGTGAGTCCTCCGTTCCGGGGACGTTACTTATAATCTCTTGCTATGTATTAAGGCTTTCTCTTTTGACTTATGTATTGACTATAAGGGTGAGCCCAGTTGCTTTGTCTTAGCCCCCGCTCTTATCTATATAGTAGAGGTGTTGTTGGACATGTTATGTACCTATGTTATGAGCTTTCACTCTATTGACTCTTGATGTTTATGATATGGAAGTTACCCTTAGTCCCAATTCCCCTTGTTTACGTTTATCTCTTATTGTCATTCTGATTGCTTCCGCGACCAAGGTGTGTAATGATATGCTATGAAGCTTGTTTGGGATTCCTATGGGTTCCTCATTCGTCAGTCACGTCCAGGCCCTAGGCTTGGGTCGTTACACTAGGCTTGGCTTGTGACAACTTTGGAGAATTGGAATCACTTGAAAATCAATTCCATCATTCAAGCTTGTGATTCTAAGAAGGGTTTTTTTGTTCTTCATTTTTCTTGGTGTAATTTCTCAACTATGTGTGTTTCATTCATTGCTTATTTTCTTACCCAAGTCATGAGTATCTAAACCCCCAAAACTTGGGTGTTTGGGATCCCTGAGTAGCTAGCTTAATAACCCGGATTATTTACACCTCTTGAGTTGGGTTTTCGCATGTATTGTCTATTTTCCTTCATTTTGCTTGTTGTTTAATGGTGGCCAACATTGAACCCCACCTGGTGTCACAATCCCGACCAAGGTAATGATGAATAGAAAAAGGACATAGGTGATAGAATTAAATTGATGTGTTCTCTTCTAATCAACTAAACCCGACCAAGGAGAGGTTGACTGGGATAATAGGTAACGGTTAGTTGGTACACTATGGTAGCTAGCCAAGTACCATCGTGTGAAATTAAACCTTCACATTTACCTAAGGGTTGGAAGAACCTAAGTTACTATCTTGCATGCAATGTCCTAATTTAGGTTGTGTTATCCAGGGTCTTTGAGTTAGTGAATCATGGGGAACAAAGTTTGCCAAGCTGCTCTTTAATTTGATTTTCTGTTTGTTTTGTTAGTATAGTTTTAGTTTCTTATAAATCATTTCAAATCCCCCCCCCCTTCTTAATTGAGAATAGAGTTAATTTATGTTTGAAATGACTCTTTGTGAATCAATGCGGCAAAACCTTGTATTCCCTTAGGATTCAACCCTAACCTATGGTTAGGTTTTATATTTGACAACGATCACTTTATCCTCAAAGTAAGAGGTACTATTTTAGTGTGATCAAAACGACCTATAGTCTATTCCCCTCATTCAAAATCACTCTTTCACATAGAATTATTTCAAATCACTCTCAAGAACTCTTGTGAAGACTGAGCTTGGGAATCAAGGAAAGACTCTTTTCTTCAATGAATTCTTCTTGTTTCTTCTTGGTGAGTTAAGGTATGTGGGAATGACTCTTGGTCCCTTTCAACCAAGAAGACCCAAACTCCTTTTGCTAGAATTTTCATGAAATTTAGCTTACTTTAATTATATATTTTAAAGATTATTATTTATTAAATTCAAATGAAGTATGCGCTATGCTTTGTTATTGATTTTGAATTGATTTAATCCCTATTATGTTGTGTTTCATGATTATTATGAAGATTTGAATATACATTTTTCCTTTAAAATTTGATTTAAGCATGGGTAATCTAAAGTGTGATTTGAATGAGGATTTTACTTATGAATTCACTTGAATTTCATAGTGTATTATTGATTTAAGATTGAATCTGTATTGGCCATTGCTATTCTCATATCATTCATGGAATATGCATTCACTATCATTGGATTTTATAGAATTATCGGTGGGTTAAGCATCCATATGTTTTATGAAAATGATTTTGGTGAGTTAAGCTCACATATATAGATATGACGAGAATTTGATCATATAAATGTCTATTGTTATTGGCTCTTTGTGCATATTGTGTGTTTACACCATATTGTTATTGAATAAGCTATTCCTATGCATGAAAAGTATGGATTGAAATGTGATTTGGCTTTTGAGCCCAAGTGTAATTGATTATGAAGAATGTTTGGCATTTAAGCCTAAGTATGCATTGAAGTGATTTGAAATGATTTGTCCCTATTTTGAAAGCATGTATATGTGTAAGTATTTCTTGTGCGATGATGACTTAGCACGGATGGATTGAGGGCATCAGGTTATTCCGAAGGGTCCTCTCTCTTTCCTTGAATGATGTGCCAACATAGGTATATGGTAGCAATTACCAAAATGGCTAGGTCGTAAGGAATAGTTACTCATTGATATGATATGATATGATATTGGAAAACCCTTCTGAAATGATTGGGTCATAATGAAGGTGTCCAACATACCGAAATGACTAGGTGTAAGGTGTGGTGTAGGTTACCCTTGGCAAGTAATCGTTTTTTTTACCAATGGGAGGTCTGCATCAGCCAAATTCATGTAATAGCTTGCATGAGTTTAAGATGTCGGTTATGGTTACATCCCCCCTTTATAGAGCATTATCGCATTTCATCCATCATGGATGTAATGGTATATTATTATATTACTCGCTCATTACACATATATCTTTTTCTATATTATATGCCCTTGTCATCTAACATTAAATGCAGATTTGATAAGTCTTATGCATTGCATGCCCGCATACTTAGTAGATTCAAACTTACTAACAGATACTTTTTCCTACATGATCTAACCATATAGCGATCAAGGACTACCTTCATCCATCGTGCGACAGCTGGATAGGATCTTGAGACACTTGTCGTGGTGACTCCTATCTTCCAATGACAAACCACAATCCCTCTACCTATGATGCTTGGCTTATGTTATTATCACCACCCAAGTCTAGGGCCTAGACATGACACAGCTAATAGGGAACCCAAAGGGACCACAATTAAGCCTCTAAACATATCATTAAACATCCTTAGTCGTAGAAGCAATAAAGTAACAATAAGAAAGTAGAAATAAGGGAACATGGGGCTAAGGGACACCCTTAATATCATAAAATATCATAGAGTCAAAGAGAGTCGAGAGTCAAGGCTCAAAGTATCACTACATAACTTGTCCAAAAAACTTCTAAACATAGAACTTAGTAGGGGAAAAGACAAGCAACCGAGTTCACCCTCATAGTCAAAGCATACAATAAAGAAAAGAGAGTCTATACATAGCATAAATCAAGAGAACTATGTCCTCAAAGTTGAGGACACACCAACTTGCTTTGAGAGATATCACACTAGCCAAATAGAGGAGGAAGATAGATGTGTTGTCAAAATACAGCATATTTGATGCCTAGAACAAAGGATATTGTGAGTTCTTAATGTGACTTTTTTTGGTTTTTATGTGTTTTTGTGTTGTTTTTGCAAAAAAGTTGGGTTGGCATGATTTTGAAGAAAAGTTGTAGATTTTGCTGAATCATAGGACATACGAGCTCACCTACGAGTCGTAGCCCAAGCTATGAATCGTAGGGTGTGTTGTAGCAATAAACATAGACCAAAAATTCAAAAATATACTGAGTAAATGTCAACCCTATGAGGCCATCTTACGATTCATAAGTTGCACTACGACTCGTATACGTGGAATCGTATCAAGAATCAGAGAGCCAAAATGTTAGACCAAAAACTGAAGGCCAAGACTACGAGAAGAACATATGAACCGTAGCTCAAGCAACGACTCGTACCAGTGAGTTGTACCAGTTCAGTCTATTATACCAAGAACTAGATACAAGACCTTGACTACAACTCGTAGGTCACCCTACGAGTCGTACTTGCAGGGCTTATCAGCTGTCATCTGTCTTTTCTGCATTATTTTAGGATTCATTTGTAAACACTATAAATAGAACTTAGTTCAATTTTAATAGGGAGATTCCAGATTTTAGAAGAGAGACCTTGCCTTTGAATATTCTCTCAAGAAATATTTTAGGGTTTTAGATTAGTTTATCATTTTCTCTTGGAAAACCCATTTTGGGGATTGCAAATCTTGTTTTATATTCATTGTTGATCAATCAATCTTTTGGGGTTGCTACTTGAGGTGACTACATTCTTCAGTGCTTTTGGTAAAACTCTCATTTATGTCTTGTATTAGCAAGTTTTCTTATTTTGCCTTAGCCATGAGTAGCTAAGCACCCACAACTTACATTTGTGGAAATCATGGGTAGTTGATTTGAAATAACCTAGGTTTATTACATTTCTACGATTGGGGTTTACATGTATTTTCTATTTCCCTTCATTATGAGTATCGTTTGGTGGTGGCCAACACCAAGCCCCACCTATTATCACTAGCCCGACCAAGGTGGTGATGAATAGAAAAAGGGAAGTAGATGATAGGATTGGATTGATATGTTCTCATCTAATCAACTAAACTTGACCAAGGGAGGTTGACTAGGAAAATTGGTAACGGATAGTTGGCACGCCATGGAGGCCGACCAAGCACTATGGTGAAATTCGACCTTCACCTTCAGAAAAGGGTTGGAAGAACCTAAGTTATCGTCCTGCATACGAATTTCCAATTGTAGTAATGTTACCTAGGGTAATCAAGTAAATGAACCATAGTGAACACGATTCCCAAGTTTTCCCTAAAATTGAGTGTTTCCTTGCATTTTAGTTTAGTGTTTATTCTAATTTTTTCTTGAATAACAACCCCCCCATTTGGAGATTTTAGTTATCTATGCTAGAAATGATTAATGGTGGACTCTTGTAGTCAAGCTCTGTATTCCCTGTGGATTTGACCCTAACAAAAGGTTAATTGCTAATAGCGATCGCTTTCTTATTGGAGTGTGAACATCATCAAGAATGATCAAATGGGGCTCCGGTTCCTACATGGTAACATCATGTAGGCATAGACTATGCATTTGTACGTTTGAATGTACTATGTAGGATGTAATGCAACAATGGATAAGCAACATAGTCAAAATGCACAATTAAGCAATAGATGTTCATATAACAATATGGCATGCATACATGATACCTAAAGTAAACATGCTTATATATGGAACATATTACATGTATAAGAACAGACCATCATCGTAGACCAAGAAACTTAGTACTTGGAATCTAAGGTAGACCACCCTTTAGAAGTGATTGAGGTACCAACCCCTCAATTGGTTGATGGCTTACCACCCTCATCCAAGGTGATTGAGGTACCAACCCCTCAAATAATTGATGGCTTACCACCCCATCCTAGGCGATTGAGGTACCAACCCCTCAATTGGTTGAGGGCTTACCACCCCCATCTGAGATGATTGAGGTACCAACCCCTCAATTGGTTAATAGCTTACCACCCCTATCCAAGGTGATTGATGCATCACCCCTCAATTGGGTATGGTCAACTCACAACACAATAGATACTTCTCATGGAATCAACACATACGCAACATCCTTTTATCATCATAAAGTCACTTAACTCATATGTCAAGCATTAGGACTTTAACAACTCAAAATACATTAATCGGACATCATCAAACACTTGATGGGTGTGCAATGCTAGTGTAAAACCATGCAATTCAAGAGTGAAATCATGCAAGAAAACTTAACGTAAAACCACCCACCAACACTTGGTGATACTCTCATGTAACATACATCAAAACTCTTCATCAAATCTCAAGATAGATCTAAGATTCATAGATTAAAACATGCATAAACAGTCATACTTTCACAAAACCCCAACATAGTTCATAGTGAAATGCAGAATAGAAAACCAATGAATAAAATCAACTTAGAAACATGCAATTTAGGTAAAAACAAAGCTTGGGCACCATAGGTTAAAGGACCTAATAGTTAAAACCCACATACCTGGACTTTGGGGAATCCTTTATAAAGATAGGAAATGAACACTTGAAGCTTGATTGAAATCCTTAAGAGCCGGATGAGTTTTGGGACTTGAATTTTGGGGTGAAATATTTGTCTAAGTGTTTGAGAGTATTGGGGAATGTTTTGTATGATATGAACGTGAAATATGGCTAAGTATAGGTATTTTCATGCATGAGAGGAGTGAGTCCCAAGACGCAAGTCTTGGACCGAACTAAAAATAACTAGGCAAAAATAACACTAATCCGCACCCTAGCCACGTCGGGCCAGGGGCGCGAACTCATTCTGGATAAGAAAATTTTGGGAAATTGAAATTATGATTTGTTTGCTCTAAAATCGGGGTTGCACCCATTTGTCACTCAATATTTACCCTTGATCAAGAATATGAAGTCAGATTTTTGACATCACGCATAGATTTTGGGATATATAGAAATTATGATTTTGGGTACTTTCTAGGCATATTTTTGGGCATCTTTTGGGGTCGTTTCAATATCTCCCCCTTGGGAACATTCGTTCTCGAATGTCAAAGAAACATACATAAGAAAAGTAATCATGAAGAAACCAGCCCCAACAAGAATGCAATAATACACTTAAACATCATTTTCAAAAATCTCAACATAAGTGTTAAAATCGCCATGAACTTTGTCAGTACAACTATGAATGCATGCAAATGAGATAGGGGCTAAAACATAATACTTGAAACCATATAGGGGAATTAGAGTTAGTACCTTATGATTGAGTAGAATGGAAGAGATAGGGATATCTCTTTTGCATCTTTGCTTCGGCCTCCCAAGTAGCACGTTCGACTTGTTGATTCCTCCAAAGGACCTTCACGGGAGCAACAACATTATTCCTTAGCCTCTTCACTTGTCTATCCAAGATCTCTACTGGAACCTCCTCATAAGTCAAGTTGTATTCAACAACACCTGCAACATTCAATGGGACAATAGCATTCGGATCACCCACACACTTCCTCAATATAGACACATGGATAACCGGATGAACCAAATCCATTTCACTAGACAACTCCAACTCATAGGCCACCTTACCAATCCTCCTCAACACCCTATAAGGGCTCACAAATCTTGGACTTAATTTATCCTTCTTACCAAATCGAACCACACCCTTCATGCGTGACACCTTCAAATAGACCCAATCACCAACTTTAAAATTCAAGCTCTCTTCTCCTCACATCGGCATAGGACTTTTGACTACTTTGGGTTGTTTTCAACCTTTCTCTAATCAACCTTACCTTCTCCATAGCGTCCATTACTAGATCCAGACCCAACAAATCCATTTCTCCTACTTCAAACCACCGAACCGGTGATCTACAATGTCTACCATAGAGGGCTTCAAAAGGAGCCATACCAATGCTAGAATGATAGCTCATTATGTTTTCAATCAATATAAGATGATCATCCCAACTAACCTTAAACTACAAAGTACAATCCCTAAGCATATCCTCAAGAGTTTGGATATTCTTTTGGCCTGGCCATCCATTTGAGGGTGAAAGGTTGTACTAAGCTTTACCTTGGTTCCAAGATATCTTTGGAAGGACCTCCAAAAGTGTGAAGTTAATTGAGCACCACGATTCAATATGATAGACAAGGGCACCCCATGCAATCTCATCAACTCATGAATGTATAATTTAGCATAGTCTTTGGCCCCACAAATAGTCTTAACGGATAGGAAATGAGACGACTTTGTCATCCTATCAACCACAACCCAAATAGAATCAAAACTCTTCCTAGTCTTAGGCAACTCAACAACAAAATCCATGTTCATTTCCTCCCACTTACAAGTAGGAATCTCTATGTCTTTGGTTAGGCCACCCGGCCTTTGATGTTTGGCTTTGACTTGTTGGCAACTATGACAACCGGATATAAATGTGGCAATGTCTTTCTTCCTACCTCTCCACCAATACACCTCTCTCAAATCCCTAAACATTTTTGTAGAAACGGGGTGAATGGAATAGGAAGAATTATGAGCCTCATCAAGAATCTTCTCTCTCAAGTCATCAACACAAGGCATACATAACCTACCTTGGTACCTAAGGGAACCATCTCCCATTTGGGAGAAAACCTCTACCTTGCCCTCTCTCACAAAGGCATTCAATTTTAACAAGGAGGGATCAAGATCTTTCTTTTCTTTTACCTTATCAACCAAGGAAGATTTTGAGCCATCAACAACCACAATACCACCTTTATCAACCTCTTCCAACCTAAGCCCAAATCTATCTAACCGATGGACCTCCCTAGCCACCTCTTTGCCTCCATCATCAACATGAGCTAAGCTACCCATAGGCACCCTACACAATGCATCTGGCATAACATTAGCCTTACCGGGATGATAATGCACACTCATACATAATCCTTAAGAAGTTTTAACCACCTTCTTTGTCTCAAGTTGAGATCTTTTTGAGTGAACACATATTGGAGACTCTTATGATTAGTAAATACATCAACATGCACCCCATACAAATAATGACGCCAAATTTTCAAAGCAAATACCACGGCGGCCAATTCAAGATCATGAGTAGGATAATTCTTTTCATGCACTTTGAGTTGCTTAGAAGCATAGCCTATCACCTTACCAATTTGCATCAAAACACAACCCAAACCAACCCAGGAGGCATCACAATACACAACACACCCTTCAAACCCTTCCGATAGAGACAAAATAGGAGTGGAAACAAGCTTATCCATCAAGGTTTGGGAACTCTTTTCACTGTCATCAGTCCACACAAACTTAGCCTTCTTTTGAGCCAACTTAGTCATGGGAGAAGCAATAGAAGAGAATCCATTCACAAACCTCCAGTAGTAACCCGCTAAGCCTAAGAAGCTTCTAATGTCCAATGGGGTCAATGGTATAGGCCAATTTCTAATCACATCCGTCTTTTCAGGGTCTACCTTGATACCATCCCCCGACACCACCTGACCTAGAAAGGCAACCTCTTTCAACCAAAATTCACATTTCTCATATTTAGCATACAATTTCTCTTCCCTCAATCTTTGTAGCACTACCCTCAAATGAGCCAGATGCTCCTCCTCACTACGAGAATAGATCAAAATACCATCAATGAAAACCACCACAAACAAATCAAGGTACGATTTAAAGACCCTATTCATAGGATCCATGAAGATAGTCGGTGCATTGGTCAACCCAAAAGACATAACCACAAATTCATAATGTCCATACCTAGTCCATAAGGACGTCTTGGGAATGTCACACCCCCTCACCTTCACTTGATGATACCCGGACCAAAGATCAATCTTAGAGGAGTGATTAGCCCCTTGAAGTTATCAAACAAATCATCAATTCATGAGACAGGGTACTTATTCTTGATTGTAACCCTATTAAGTTGTCGGTAGTCAATGCACACTCTAAGAGATCTATCCATCTTCTTCACAAACAACACCCATGCACCCCAAGGCGATTGGCTGGTCCCAGTAAAACCCTTCTCCAACAAGTCCCTCAGTTGCTCTTTCAACTCCTTTAACTCCACCGGGCCATACGGTAAGGGGGAATAGAAATGGGTTGAGTATCGGGAAGGATATCTATACCAAAATCTATTTTCCTTTCGGGAGGAACACTGGGAAGGTCACTAGGGAAGATATCTAGGAACATATTGACCACCGGAACTGACTCTATGGGAAGGACTTTTGACTCCACATCCCTAACCCTCACAAGATGATAGAGACACTCCTTAGAGATTAACTTTTGGGCTTTAATGCAAGAGATAAACCTGCCCTTGACCACCACATCATGACTCTTCCACTCAAGGATGGGTTCATTTGGGAATTGGAATTTGACCCTACGATTTTTACAATCAATGGAGGCATAATATGTATGCAACCAATCCATCCCAAGAATGACATCAAAATCAACCATATCCAAATCAACAAGATCACAAGACAATATATTATGAAAGATGCAAATGGTACAATATATATAGACCTTTCTAGCAATAATAGACGCACCAATAGGAGTAGACACCTCATAAAACTCACACAACAATTAGAGCTCAACGTGAAAAGTTTTGGCAATAAGAGGAGTAACAAAAGAAAGAGTGGCACCTGGGTCTATCAATACATACATATCAAAATCAAAGACTTTTAATATACCAGTGATGACATCAGGTACCTCATCAACCCTTTGCCTCCCATGGAGGGCATAAAATTGATTGTGCCTTGGGGCACTACCTTGTTGGCCTCCTCTACCCAAAGGAATTGTATTAGCACCCCGTCCTTGAGGACAAACATCCTTACCCTTGTTTCAATTTTGTGGACAATCAATCATCTTGTGGCCTACTTCTCCACAACCAAAATAAGCATTGGTATCCCTCAAGCATGGGCCACCATGACCCCTACCACACTTTGGACACACGAGTCTAGGCATCACACCACCACCTTCTTGGGGCCTTGGGTAGTCATTAGTAAATCTCCCATTAAGAGAATGAGAATACCCTTGGCCTTGGTAAAATGGCCACCCTTGTGACTTTGGAACTTAATATCAAAAATGGTCCTTGCCTCATGACCCTTCTCTTCCTCAATTTCTCCCCCTCCAATTGTTCGGTATAAGTCATCAAGTCGGACAAATCCATGTCACTAATCAACATAGCAGTACAATATTCTTTACTTACCAAATCAGATACCCCTATCAAAAATTTATTCATTCTAGACCTCGAGTCGACAACCAAGTGTGGAGCATATTTTAAGAGTTGGTTGAACTTGAGGGCATACTCCCTCACACTTATAGACCTTTGCTTCAAATTCATTAAATACACCAATTTGGCTTCCCTAAGATCAAGAGGGAAGAACCGATTGAGGAAAGCTGCCTTAAACTCCTCCCATAAAATCACATTGTTGTTCCCCTTCTCCATCTTTCATTGAGTGTACTATATTTGAGCCACCCCCTAGAGTTGGTAAGCCGCCAACTCCTCCGTCTCTTCTGACCTCACACCCATGATAGCCAACACTTTGTAAACGTCATCAATAAATTCTTGAGGATCCTCATCTACTTTAGACCCATTGAACTCCGGTGGTTTCATTCTCATAAAGTCCCTCACCCGAGATGCTGGAGAAGGAGCATGAGGGGCCTGGGCCCCTTGGTTGTCTTGATTAGCCACAATTTGAGCTAACAAAGTGAGAGCATCCCAGAGCTCTCCCTGAGCCAGTTGTTCCTTGGGTGTGTGGGCTCTTCTTCCTCTTGCGTTAGGCATGATCTAGCATATCAAAGAACAATCATTAGGGGGAAAATCTTACCTTAACTTCTACAGTATGACATAGAGTAAGAAGAAGGGAAATATTTCCTAAAAACTCTCTTAGCCTCTTACTCATAGTTATGGTACACAACACAACCATGAATAAGACTCTAATCGATATGGTCTGTTGGATGCCGATGACCATTAACAATCTAGTGCTCTGATACCAAATTTGTCACGACCCAAGCTTAGGGCCTAGATGTGACACGGCGAATGGGGAACCCAAAGGGATCCCAATCAAGCCTCTTAATATATTTTTATACATCCTTAGTCGTGAAAGCAATAAAATAACAATAAAAGAGTTGAAATAAGGGAACATAGGGCTAAGTGACATCCTTAATGTCATAAAATTTTATAAAATCAAAGAGAGTTAAGGCTCAAAGCATCATTACATAACTTGTCCAATAATACCTCTACATAGAACTTAGCGGGGGCCAAGATAAGATATTCCAGTACCTGTCTTGGGACGCCTTGAGATATGTTTAGTTCATGGCTAGTGATGCCCCCAGGTTCTATTTGGTAGCTTCAACTTGATAGATCTGTACACCATTCCTACGACGGTCGTGATTCCACCTCATACATGGCTTGCGACGCCATTGCATTAATATACCTCATATGTATTGTGTCACTATTTGCACTTGCTATCTCTCTCTATATATATATACATACACACACACACACTAGATTGGCGACGGCCCGTGCTGAGTGAAACGACTCCAAAAAGTGCTTAAAAATGTGTCTCAAAAGTGCCTGGAATCGTAATTTCCATAGATCTAAAAATTTATTTGTTATTTTGAAAATTCGACTTCATATTCTTTCTTAAGGGGCAAAATTGAGTGGGAAATGCATCTAACCTGAATTCTAGAGAACCATATCAAAATCCAAAAATTGTAAAAACGTGATTGAGGACGGTCAACTTTAAAGGGGCATATCTCTTAGCACACAAAGAATTGGTGGCCCAGGACCTACCAAATTAAAGCTCTTTGAATTATCTTTCCATCTCACTTTGTTTCACCTTATTTCGAGTTTGGATGAAGAATTTATACCCATTTTCGTAGAAGTTGTTTGTGCAAAAATGGAAATTCCAGTGAGTAATCCAAGTCGCTTCCGCAATGTGGAGCAGTGTTATTTTTGTCCTTTTTTTTTCACTTCAGTTCAAGACTCTCAAGTCTTGGGCCTAAGGGTTCCCATACTTGAAAATACCTATACTTAGCCTTATTTCACCCTCATATCATCCTAAACATTCCCCAATACTCACTCAAACACTTAGACTAGTATTTCTCTCATGATTCAAGTCCCAAAACCCTCATCAGGATCTAAGGATTTCCTTCAAGCTTCAAGTCCCATTAAAGCCTTCTTCAAGAAATTCTCCAAAGCTAAGGTATGTAGGTTTTAGTCATTAGGTCCTTCCACCCATGGTGCCCTAATCTCCTTTTTACTCAATTTGCATGATTTAAAGTTGATTTTACAAATGGGTTTACTAGTATGAACATGTCTATGAACTATGTTAAAACTATATAAAGTTGTGACTGTTTTGCTATGTTTTGAGCTATAAATCATGGATCTATTGTAAGATTTGATGAGGGATTTTGATGTATGTTGCTTGAGGCATTCCAAGGTGTTGATTGATGGTTTTACATTGGATTTTCTTGCATGATCTCATCTATAAATTTCATGGTCTTGTATCCCCATTACATACCCACCAAGCGTTTGATAAAATGTCCGGATATGGTTCTTGAGGAATTGAAGGTCCAATGCATGTGTTATGAGTTAAATGACTTTATGATGATAAAATAAATGTTTATAAGAGCTATATTTATGAGAATTATCTATATTATTATAAGATGACCATGCCTTTATGAGGGGGTTCCACGCCTTGACCACTATGATAAAAGGGGTGATGTTCATTAACCAAATTGAGGGGTTGATACCTTATTAACCAAGTTAAGAGGTTGATACCTCATTAACTAAATTCGGGGTTGATACCTCATTAACCAAATTGAGGGGTTGACACCTCATTAACCAAATTGAGGGGTTGATACCTCATTAACCAAATTGAGGGATTGATACCTCATTAACTAAATTGTGTGGTTGATACCTCAATCGCCTTAGAGGTAGGTAGTGTGTGTTATAACCAAAATAAGGGGTTGATACATCAATCACCTAGGAAAGGATGTGGTTAGCCATTAGCCAAAGGATGGTCTCTTTCTACTTATATACTATGTTATATATAAGCATGATTTTACTTCAAGCACCATTCATATATGTCATATTGCTATTATGTTATTTGTTGCCTATGTTTATGTATTCCAATTATGTTACTTATCTCTCGTTGCATTATATCCTACATACTTAGTACATCCAAACGTACTAACGCATACTCTATGCCTACATGATGTTACCATGTAGGAAGCGGAGCTGCATTTGGTTATTATCATCCTCCACGTAGCTAGTGGTATCCATCAAAGTTAAACGACCCCAAAAAAAGTGCCCAAAAATGTGCCTCAGAATGCCCAGAATTTTGATTTCCTTATATCTAAATATCTATTCGTTAATTCAAAAATTTGACTTCATATTTGTGATCAAGGGGCCCAAATTAGGTGAAAAAAGGTCTAGCCTCGATTTAAGAGCAAAAGAATAGCAATTATAATTTTTTTAGTGACGATTTCCAGTGAGCAGTTCGTGTCCCCTCCGCGACACGCCTTGGGTTCGCCTTATTTCAATGTCCACTCCGCGACGCGAAGATGTATTTTCACTAGGCATTTTTTCATGTACGGTCCAAAATATTCCAAGTGTTGGGCCCAAATTTCCCAAACGTGTTTTTATCTATACTTAGTCAAATTTTACTGTTATATCATTCTAAACATTTTCCAATACTCCCCAAAACACTTAGCCATACTTTTACTCCAAATTCCAAGACTCAAAACCCTCATCTGGATTTAAGAATTCTATTCAAGCTTCAAGTCTCCATTATCAACCTTCACCAAGAACTTTTTCAAAGCTAAGATATGTGGTGTTCAACCATTGGGTCCTTCTACCCATGGTGCCTAAACCCTCTTTTACTTAATAATGCATGATTTAAAGTTGTTTTTACATGTGGGTCTTGTATATTGAGAAATTTACTGCACAATGATTTTAGTTCATGAAAGTATGGTTGTTTTGGCATATTTTGAGCTCTAAATCTTAGATCTAATATTAGATTTGGTGAAGGGTTTTGATGTGAATGTCTTGGGGGTATTGCAAGGTGTTGATTGATGGTTTTACCACTAATTTTCCTGCATGATTTTATCTCCAAATTGCATGCTCTTTTACCCTCATTACACACCCCCAAGGTGTTTGATAAAATGTCCGACTATAGTTTCTTGAGGAAATAAAGGTCCAAAGCGTGAGATATGATATGAATAATATTATGATGATGAAAAGAACTTGTGTATATGATATTATTGATGTTTTAATGATGAAGTGAGTTTATGATATGATGAACTCTATATAAAGTATTGTATTAGATTATGCCCGATCCAGGGGGACAAGAGCCCGGATAACCTAGATGGGGGTTCATACTCATCCACCTCGGTGATAGGGCGGTATAATCACCAAACTAGATGGGAGTATATTCGTCCACCTCAGTGATAGGGCGGCATAGTCACCAACCTAGATGGGGGTTTATACTCATCCACCTAAGTGATGGGGCGGCATCATCACTAAACCCAAGGGGTTCATACCTTGGAAATCTAGCTTGGTCTCTTCCATACATACGATATATTATATGAGCATGAGTTACTTAAAGTATGTTTTACTTGTGCATTACTCTTCTCATACATGTCATATTGTTATACTATGCCTATTGTCTAATGTATGTATTTTGAGTAAAATGCCTATCTATTGCTGCATTGCATTCCACATACTTAGTACATTCAAACATACTAACGTATACTCTTACCTACATGATATCACCATGTAGGAACGAATGCCTGAGTTGATCATCCTCCTCCATGTGGCTAGACAGTGCTATTCCAAGCTTGTTGGTGAATCCTCCATTTCGGGGACTTTGATTTATGTTTTTCCTCTTATCTATGTATTAAGACAATACCTTATGTTCTACTTGACTATGAGGGTGAGCCTGGTTACCTTGTCTTGGGCTCCGCTCTATTTACATAATTAGAGGTGTTTGTTGGACGAGTTATGTATTTATGATATGAGCCATGATTCCTTATCTCTTGATGTTGATATGTTACAAAGTTTTCCCGTATCCCCAGTGACCTATTATATTCTACATGTCTTTTATATGCTTCCGCAACCAAGGATATGTAATGACAAGTTAAGAGGCTTGTTTTGGGTTCCTCCGGGTTTCCCATTCGTCATGTCACGTCTAGGCCCTAGGCTTGGGTCGTGACACAAAACTAGTTGGTGAGTCCTCCATTCTGGGGACCTTGGTTTTCATTCCTATGCTATATATTAAAGACTATCTTTCCTTTTGGTATGCTTTGACTATGAGGGTGAGCCCGGTTGTTTGTCTTGGCCCCCGCTAAATTCTGCGATAGAAGAGTTGTTGGACAAGATATGTATTATGCTTGAGCTTTGATTCACTTATGATATTCAAGCTATTTAAATATATGTTTCTCTCCCTTACTCCCAATTCCCCTTTTTTATGTTTCTTATGTTGATTTATCTTGCATTCGTGACCAAGGATGTGTGATGATATGCTATGAAGCTTGTTCGGGGTCCCTTCGGATTTTCCATTCACCGACCACATCTAGGCCCTAGGTTTAGGTCGTGAAAACTGAGCACGTGCCCAACATGGTTAGTATAATAATACAAATAAAATAATTTCTTTATATAGAAGCGATATTTTTATTTTTTTAATACAAGTGCAAAGGAGATAAGCTTATATATTTTTGACTAATATTGATCGAGTTATTTTTGTCTTATGTGCATCTTATAAACAAACATACGTGAAAACAAATATTCATTCACACTGAAGTTTTAAATAGGCAATACTCTTTCAAGACAAAGCAAATCGTATCTATAATACCAGTTTGAATAAGGACGCATTATACAGTCAGTGCCAAAAATAGAGGCAATGCTGAATAAGGACATATATTATGCAGTCAGTGCCCAGATAACAATTAAAATTTCTAACTAACCCCACTCAAATACAATAGTACTTAGAGATAGATAAAACCTAGTTCACTCGCCCCAGAAGCAGGTATTATAGTCATCTTCTACAAACCCCAGCATCTATAGACCGGGCTGGCACTGACTGTAATAATCCAGAAAGACCGAAACCAGATACGGGGATTGAAACAGAACCATTAGAGGATTTTGACTCCTCCTAAACATTGGCTATCCGCCACCTCACTGGCATTACAACCCCCTCTGGGGCCTATGCCGGATCTTATTATCCTAGATAACTTCTCGAAGTTCTTCGATGCAGGATCTTATTATGCGAAAGACTTTCGAAATCTCTGCACTGATCATTCTATCGAGGACGAGACGATAGCAGCACATAAGAAGGGCTGTTCATTAAAACATTTGACAGAATTCATTGGGTGTACATCCACAGATGGATAAAATTGCTTCTTACCCTTATTTTTATGTAAAGGATCTAGTACGTTGTGTAGCTTTTGCTATCTTTTTTTCCATTTGAATTTTTTATGCTCCTAATGTTATGGGCATCCCGACAATTATATACCTGCTAATTTGATGTCCACCCCGCCTCATATTGTGCCAGAATGGTATTTTCTACCGATCCATGCCATACCTGACAAATCGGGAGGTGTAGCCGCAATAGCACCAGTTTTTATATGTCTGTTGGCTTTACCCTTTTTAAAAGTATGTATTACGTAGTTCAAGTTTAAACTAAGTGAAAAAATATTATTCCATAAGACACCAAGGAAAATCAGTTTTTTACTTATTTTCAAACATTCAAAGCATAACCAAAATCTCCAAAACTTTATACAAAGTCACAAAAATTAATTCTGCAATATAATTATGAAAAGCAGACAAGGCCACCTATTTGTTGGAACTTATATGTTGTATGTAGTCTCTCCATCGTTTTTCAATTCCTCTTCCACCAAATACTTCTCTTTTCTATTTATTGCTTTTTTCTATATAATATGTGCGTAATTGAGTATTTTTAATTACAGTAAATGAGTAGAACCATACATAAATCAAATCTTGTAGATATATGACTTCTCCACTCTAACCTAGATCAGTAGTATTCACAATTATCCTTCAACAAAATTATTCATCATAGACTTAGCATAAATGTGTTGTATGTGATATTATGTTACTCTAATTCTCAAGCCCTATAAGATCCAAAAATTTGTTGAATAAACGTTTAATTTTTGTGAATTAAAAAAGTAAGACGATTCTGTTACTTAGCGAAAGGGGATAATATGTAAGACAATAAAACTATCCTAACTAAACTTATTTGACTTTAGGAAGTGTAAATTAGATTCTAATTCTTATGGAACCTCCTATTACAAGTATCTCAAACATATTTTGATTTAGTACCTAATTGTGAGCTAAAATAACGATCTTCTTGGGCTAGCATCAGTTCTTTGTCACGATCCAAGTCTAGGGCCTCGACGTGACACGGCGCATGGGGAACCTGAAAGGACCCCAAGCAAGCCTCTTAACATATCATTATACATCCTTGGTCACAGAAGCAATAAACTATCAATGAACGATTAGAAGAAGCAAGGGTAAAGGGACTAAGGGGAAACCTTCATATCATAAACAACAAGAGTCAATAGAGTCAAGCTCTTAACATAGATGCATACATGTCCAATAACACCTCTACTACATAGATAAGAGCGGGGGCTAAGACAAAGCAGTCGGGCTCACCCTCATAGTCAATACATTAGTCGAAGAGAGGAAATCGTAATACATAGCAAGAGATCATAAGTAACATCCCTAGAATGGAGGACTCACTAACAAGCTTGATAGAAGTTGTACTAGCCACATGGAGGAAGAGGATGATCAAGCGGTACACCAATTCCTACATGATGACATCATATAGGCATAGAGTATGCGTTAGTACGTTTGAATGTACTAAGTATGTAGGATGCAATGCAACAATAGATAGATATCATAATCGAAATGCTTAGTTAGTCAATGGATGAGCACAAGGCAATATGACATGAATGGAAGATGCTTGAAGTAAATCATACTTTCATAGAACATAACACATGTGTACGTAATGACCGTTCTTAGTGCAATCCAACGCCTACCATATCCTTGGAGAAGCACATGAGGTGCAAACCCCTTCATGAGGTTGATGGAGTACAAACCCCCAAATGGGCTGATGGGTACAAACCCTCCAACGAGTTAATGGAGTACAAATTCCCCCCCCCCAAGTGGTTGATGGGTACCAATCCCCAACAAGGTTACCCGAGCCTACCACACCCCAAGCTAGGCGATCAAGGTACCAACCCCTCAATAGATTACCCGGGCCTACAACCCCTCGAGCTAGGCTTGATCATCCCCAACACTATAGAGACAATATCATATATAGATATCATATATGGTTATCATATACATACATCAATTTCATCATCATTCTATCATCATTTCATCATCATTTCATTATCATATAATCGTTCAACTCATAAGATATGCATTCGACCTTCAATTCCTCAAGAACCCATAACCGGATATTTTATCAAACACTTAAAGGGTGTGTAATGCTAGTATAAAATCATGCAATCCAAGAGTAAAATCATGATAGAAAAATCAGTATAAAGCCATTAATAGATACTTGATAACACCCTCAAAACATATACATCAAAACCCTTCATCAATTCTCACAATAGACTTTAGATTCATAGCTCCAAACATAGTAAAACAGATTTCATAAACCCCAACATAGTATGCAGTGAATTTCATAATAAATAAGACTCATGAATAAATCAACTTTAAATTATACAATTTTTAGTAAAAAGAGCTTGTGTATCATGGGTGAAAGGAACCCATGAAAGAAACCCACATACCTTAGCTTTGGAGATGAACTTGATGAAGATTGGAGA
>JAABOM020010142.1:0-58727 GCA_011800125.2 Solanum clarkiae | reverse complement strand
ATGCAAGGCACTTAGTTATAGATTGGTTCTCCCGGGCCTTATCGGTAACGGGTGCCAGTCCGCCCTAAACAGACTTTGGGGCGTGACAAAAACATCTAGGAACTCATTTACAATCGGAAGCAACTCAATAGAAGGGGTTTTGGACTCCACATCCCTAACCCTCACAAGATGATAAAGAAACCCCTTAGAGATCATCTTACGGGCTTTAATGCAAGAGATGAACCTACCCTTGACAACCATCATGACTTTCCCACTAAAGAACGAGCTCATTTGAGGATTAGAATTTGACCATACGAGTTCTACAATCAATAAAGGCATAGTATGCATGTAACCAATCCATCCTATGAATGACAACAAAATTAACCATATCCAACTCAACAAGATCACAAGGAAATACTTTATGCGAAATACAAACAGGACAACTTCTATAAAACTTTCTAGCAAGAACAGATGCACCAATAGGAGTAGACACCTCATAAGACTCACACAACAATTCAGTCTCAACATGAAACTTTTAGGTAACAAAAGGGTTAACGAAAGAAAGAGTGGCACTCCGATAAATCAATGTATACATATCAAAATCAAAGACTTTTATTGTACCAGTGACGACATAAGGAACCTCCTCAACCACTTGCCTCCCTTGGAGCGCATAGAACTGATTGTATCTTGGGGCACCATCTTGTCGGCCACCTTTGCCCAAAGGAACTACATTAGAACCTCGTGGATGAACCTCCTTACCCTTGTTGCAATTTTGAGGGAAATCCATCACCTTATGCCCAACTTTCCTACAACCATAACAAGCATTAGTATCCCTCAAGCATGGGCCACTATGATCCCTACCACATTTTGGACACCCACCATTCGGAACCACACCCTTTACACCTTGGGCCCTTGGAATGTTATTGGAACACAGCTTATTAAAAGCATGAGAAGACCCTTGGCCTAGAATATCCAAGGCCTACCACCCCATTGGAGAGGTGAATAAAGTACAAACCCCTCAATATAGTTAATGAGGTACAAACCCCTCAATATGATTGACAAGATACAAACCTCTTAACAAGGTTATCAAGGTACAAACCCCTCGACATGGTTGCATGGGCCTACTAAATCTCGAGCGAGGCGATCGAGGTACTAACTTCTCAATATGGTTACCTGGTGATTGAGGTACATACTCCTCAACAAGGTAGTAGGGCAAGCCACCCCCCGACAAGGTGATTGAGGTACATACCCCTCAACAAGTAGTAGAGCATGCAACCCCCCGATAAGGTGGTTGAGGCTTGACACCCCCTCAACAAGGTGATTGCGCATGCCACCTCCCAATAAGGTCTGGTCAATTCACAACAATATAGATATTTTTCCTAAATTCAATGCATACATACAATCCCTTAATAATCACAACGTCATTAGACTTGCAAACCATGTAATAGACCATCAATAACTCAAGAATCCTCATCAAGACATTTTATCAAATACTTGGAAGGTGTGTAATGCTAGTTCAAAATCATACAATTCAAGAGTGAAATAATATGAGAAAACTCAATATAAATCAACCCAACGCATAGTCAAACCCTCATGTAAGATACCTTGAAATCCATCATCAAATCTCATAATAGATCATAGTTTCATTGCTCAAAACATGCATAGTCTCTATAGACAACAATCTCATAGTATAAGCTTGAAATATGTAGATATGTGTTTTCAACCAACATTTCATAAACCCTAACATAGTTTATAATCGTAATCCATAATATGTAATACCCATAAGTAATACAACTTGAGAACATGCAATTTTAATAAAATAGGAAGGTTAGGCACTATGGGTGAATGGATCAAATGGTTGAAATCCACATACCTTAAGCTTGGGCTTTCTTGATGTAGTCTGAAAGGGGACTTGAAGCTGGAATAGAGTTCTTAAGATCCATAATTAAGCTTGAGACACTTCAATTTGGATGAAATATTTGCTTAAGTGTTAGATAGGGTTTTGAGAGGGTCTTGAGCGATATAGAGTTGAAAAATTGCTAAGTGTAGTTGTTTTAACACATATGTAGGCATGGGGCTATTACCCCAAGGCCCTTGGGCTGAAACAAATTTTTCAGGAAAAACTAACACTGATCTGCGCCTCGGCGCGTCACGGCAATCGCCACTGTAATTTGAAATTTTCAAAAATCAATATTCTACCATGGGTCCTCTAAAATGAGGGTTATACCCATTCCCCACTCAATTTTTCCCTTGATCATGAATATGAAGTCAAATTTTCTATATCACAGACGAATTTTGAGATATATGGAATTTATGATTATGGGCATTTCCAAGGCACACTTTCGGGGTGTTTCAATATCTCCCCCTTGGGAAAATTCATCCCCGAATTTCAAAGAAACGTACATAAAAGAAGGAATCATGAACATTTAAGCCAAATATGAATGCAACAAATGCATTTAAATATCATTGTCAAAAATCTCAACATAAATGTCAAAAATCACAATAAACTCGTTATGATGATCATGAATGCATGCAAAATGACATAATGGCTAAAACTTAAGACATGAAAACATGTAGGGGACTTAGATAGTTCCATAGGCTTTAGTAGAGTTGAAGATTTATGGATATTACTTTCTCATGACCGCCTCGGATTCCCATGTGACACTTTCAACTTGTTGGTTCCTCCAAAGGACCTTGAGAGAAACTAAATCCTTGTTTCTAAACCTCTTCACTTGTCTATCAAAAATTTCTATCAAAACCTCCTCATAAGTCAAATTATCTTCTACCACATCCACAACATCAAGAGGTACAATAGCACTTAGGCCACCTACACACTTTCTTAACATAGGTACATGGAAGACCTGATGAAACATGTTCATATCAATGGGTAATGCCAACTCATAGGCCACCTTATCAATCCTCCTCAACACATTATAAGGACCGACAATCCTTCTTGCCAAATTGGACTACACCCTTCATGGGTGATATTTTCAAGTAAACCCAATTACCAACATTAAACTCAAGATCTCTCCTCCGTACATCAGAATAGGACTTTTGTCTAGTTTGGGCAGTTTTCAATCTCCCTCTTAAAAACCTCACCTTCTCCAATACACCTCTTACAAATCTCTATACATCTTTGTAGAACCAAGGTGAATAGAATAGAATCAATTATGAGTCTCATCTAAAATCTTCTTTCTCAAGTCATCAACACTAGGCACACATAATCTACCTTGAGATCTAAGATCACCCTCTCCCCCTTGGGAGAAGACCTCCACTTTACCATATCTCACCAACACCTTTAACTCTAGCAAGGCGAGGTCAAGATCTTTCTTTTCCTTTACCTCATCAATCAAAGAAGACTTGGAACCATTAACAACCACTACACTACTATTATCAACTTCATCTATCCTAACCCCTAATCTAGCCAACCAATGGACCTCTCTAGCCACCTCTTTACCACTATCATCAACATGAGCCAGACTACCCATAGACACCCTACTTAGTGCACCAGCCATAATATAAGCTTTGCCAGGGCGATAATGCACACTCATATCACAATCCTTAAGGAGCTCAACCACCTTTGTCTCAAGTTAAGATCCTTTCGGGTGAGCACATATTGGAGTCTCTTATGATCAGTGAACACATCAGCGGAAATCCCATAGTAGTAGTAACACCTCTCCTTCAAAAAAATCCTCTTTTAACCAAAACTCACATTTTTTCTTCGTATTTTGTATATAATCTCTCCTCTCTCAAGATTTGAAACACATGCTACTCCTCACTATGGGAATAGATCATTATATCATCAATAAAAACCACCACAAACAAGTCAAAAGCCCACTTGTAAATCATACTTAGAAATCATAAAATTGAAGAAATAGATTTTTAGACTTCATGATTGGAAGGACATCATTAATGGAACCACACATACCTTGACGAATTTAGGAAGATTAAGAGGAAATAAACTTGAGCTTGAAGCATCCTTGAAGCCCTTAGCTTGAATCTTCAAAGTCTGGTTTTAATGTTGTTTTAAGACTTGAATTCTTTGGAACTAAGTATTGGAATGATAGTGAAGTGATTATAATAGGCTAACGAATGACTTAAGGGTCCAAGTATAGGCATAAAAGTCTCAAAGGGCCTTGGAGATGAACCAAATCGTCAAAAAGTCCTTAATGAAACATAATCAAAAATTAAAATGGACACCACCACAGAAGGCTTTACAGCCCGTGATGGCCTCCGTGAACATGACCCAAGCTTTGAGATGGTGAATTTTCTTGATTAATTAGGCTAAGGGTCCCTCCACGGCCACCATCGTGGTCTATGGGGCTCACCATGAGCCATTTCACGGCCAGTTGTGAGGTGCACGAGCCTTTTCATGGCCAGTGGTGAGGTCCACGAGACGTAAAAGGCTTTGTGGGGGACACTTAGCCTTAAACCTCACATGAAGATAGGAAAATCACAGAAATGGCCAAGGGCCGCCCCCACAGCTCGTGGAGGTGTCCTTGAAAAGGCACCTTGGTAAAAAATTCATTGGAAACCATAATTTAAGCATCATTAATGCCTTCCAAAACTCTGTTCCTTACACTCACCAACTTTATACCATCCCACCAGCGACCTACACTATCTACCATACAAGCTTCAAATGGTGGCATCTCAATACTCGAATGGAAACTATTATTGTAAGAAAATTCAATAAAAGGTAAGTGATCATCCTAACCACTTTTGAAATCAAGCACACATTCCCTCAACATATCTTCTAATGTTTGGATGGTTCTTTCGGCTTTCCCATCCATTTGATGATCAAAGTCAATGCTTAGTTTCACCTTTGTGCTAAGGCCCTTTTGGAATGGCCTCCAAAAATGCAAAGCGAATTATGCACCACGATTTGATATAATGGACAACGGTACCCCATGCAACCTTACCAATTCTTAAATGTAGACCTCAGCATAATGTCACCATAATAAGTCTTCACTGGCAATAAGTGGGGTATTTTCATCATTCTATCAATAACTATCCATATTGAGTCAAATTTCTTCTTAGCATTTGGCAAACCCATAATGAAGTCTATATTCACTTCCTCCCATTTTTAAGTAGGTATCTCAATATCTTGGGTCAAACCATCGAGTCTTTGGTGTTCCACCTTCACTTATTGACAATTTGCACATCCCATTACACACTTTGCTATGTCATTCTTGATACCATTCCACCAATACACCTTTCTCAAATATCTATACATTTCTGTGGATCCCAGATGAATAGAATACTTATAATTATGAACCTCCTCAAGTATTTTTTCCTTGGTCCATCAACTTTAGGTGCACATAACCGCGCTTGGGAATGAAGCACTCCATCTCCACTTTCTAAGAAGACCACAACCTTCTTATCAACCACCAAATTCTTCAATTCAACAAAAGTAGGATCCATGTCATATTTTACTTTTACTTCTGCTATTAAAGATGATTTCGCCCCATTTTGCACCAATAGACCGCCATTGTTCAAGCCATTTTACCTTACACCTAAATGAGACAAATGGTTCATTTCCTTAAATAGCTCTTTTTTTCCATCTCAACATGTGCAACGCTACCCATAGACACTATACTATGTGCATCGACTACAACATTAGCCTTACTGGGATGAGACATTACACTTATGTCATAGTCCTTTAGAAGCTCCAACCACCTCCTTTTCCATAGGCTTAAATCCCTCTGGCTAAACACATATTGCAAACTCTTGGGGTCAGTGAATATATCAACATGTACCCCATAGAGTTAATGTTGCCAAAGCTTCAAAGCAAATAGGAAGGGCAATAGTCAATATCATGAGTCAGATAGTTCTTTTCATGAACTTTCAATTGCGTTGAGGCATCGAAAATAAATTTTCCATGATGCATCAGCATATAACCCAAGCCTATATGTGAGGCATCACAATACACAAGAAAACCATTCGAACCTTGAGGCAATCAAATTAGGAATCAAAGTAAGATGATCCATCAGCATTTAGAAACTTCTGTCACATTCATCAGACCATTGAAATTTCATCTTCTATTGGGTCAATTTAGTCAATGGAGAGGCAATGGAAGAAAGCCCCTTAATAAACCATTTTATAATATCTACCCAAACCCAAAAATCTCCTAATATCGGATGGAAACAATGGTCTAAGCTAATTTTTCATTGCCTTCTTTGGATCAAATCTAGTACCATCACCAAAAATAATATGGCCAAGAAAAGTCACCTCCCTTGTTAGAAAAAATTCACACTTACTGAACTAGGCAAAAGGTTGTTTGTTTCTCAATGTTTGCAAGATGATCCTTAAATAATCCTCATGCTCTTACATCCTGTGAGTAGACCAATAAATCACCTATGAATACAACCATGAACATATCCAAATATAATTTGAAGATCTTATCCATCAAATCTATAAGAGCGGCAAGGGCATTTGTTAGTCCAAATGATATAAGCAATAATTCAAAATGGCCTACTGAGTTCAAATAGATCATCAATCCACAGAAGTGGATATTTGTTTTGATAGTCACCTTGTTTAAATTGTCTATAATCTATACACATCTAAAGAAAACCATCTTTCTTTCTTACAAACAATACAGGAGCACCATATGGAGACATATTAGCCCTTATAAACCCTTTGTCAAACATGTCCCTTAATTGTTTCTTTGATTGTTTCAACTCCACTAGGGTCAGTCGATATGGAGATATAGAAATAGGTTGAGTGTTAGGTAAAAGATCAATGCCAAATTCAATTTGCCTTTCGAGAGGAATACCAAGACAGTCATTAGGAAACTTATTAACTATAGGAACCGAATCAAAAATAAAAATTGTCACCACCCAAGCATAGGGCCTAGATGTGATAAGTGAATAGGTAACCCAAAGGAACCTCATACAAGCGTCTAAGCATAAGTAAGCACATCTTTGGTTGAGAAAGCAAAAATAAACTTCATCAACTAAATCTAAGGGAATTGGGGCTTTGAACTCAAGCTACAGGGATAGAAAGGGACTAGTAAGTTCTACCATCAAATAACAAACAAGGACAAAGGGGATGGTAAGTAGGGCTCAAGTTATTGGAAAAAAGGGCTTAGAAAATCCATCACATCCCATCCACATAAAGCAACAGGTCATAGGAAAAAAAGACTAAAAGAAATATGATAATTACATAACATCACAAGATCGAGTCAAGCTCATCACATATATCCAACAACAACTTTAATATGAGGTGGAATGGGGCCCAAGATATCTCCCGGGCTCACCCTCAAAAGTAAATATTCAAAAGTAAATAAGTCTTTAATATAGTATGAATGAAAGTGGTTATTCTCCCCATAATGGAGGACTCACCAATAACAATTTTCATTCCAACGTACTAGCCACGTGGAGGGGGATGAATAGGAGCACCGATCCCTACATGGTTAGATCTTGTAGGTAAAAAGTATGTTTTAGCACTTGGAATATACTAAATATGTGGGATGCAATTTAACAAGAGATCATAAGCCATAACAATCTAGATGCATAATCATATACAATGGATATAAGCTCGATATGACATGAATGATCAATATCTTAGTCAAATCATACATGGAGGATAATAAAATCTCATAGCTTATATATGTGGCAAGTGACCATAACTGATGATAAGACCACGTGAGCTACTAGATGGAATCTCATTGTTTCCTCCACACCAGACAATGAGTGGTCTACTTTGCCAAGGTAAACCATCGCTCACCTTATGAGCACTTCCTCATTTTGGAGAGAGAGTATTACAACTACCTTATGAGGATTTTACATATTTTGGGTAATATATGATAGAAAGCCTTATTGGAGATCTACCCTTTTCAACTATTATATAATAAGATGACCTATAGGAACTCTACGCTTTTTATTTACTATTTATGCATGTACTATACAGGGACCTTACCCTTTTTGGTTAATCATTCAATAAGAAAATCACAAACCAACGGTGGCAACATAGTTAAGGGATAATGGCACCATACTGATGTCACCCAAGTTGCACCTCTTTTATAGAGGATAAAGTGGTCGTTATCTAGATAAAGAACCTAACCATGGTTAGGGTAGATCCCACAGGAAATATGTAGACTTAACATAAATTCACCAATTAGCAATCCGAGTAATTAACCAACTCAATTCCCTAAAGCAGGGGGTTTTGAAATAAACAATGAGAAAGTAAAACTAACTAACTATTACAAGAAAAAAATCAATAATGGAGAGCAACTAGGGTATCATGTTCCTCGTGATTCCCCAACTCAGTATCACCGGATAACCTAATTCTTGTTTAGTGTATAACATGCATGACGGTAATGTAAGTTCACCAAGCCCTTTGGTCAAACGTGAGAGGTGAATTTCACTATGTGACTTGTCCCATCTCCATAGTATGCATTACTAACCATTACCTATTAGTCCTACTACAACCTCCTCTTGGCCTAGTTTGGTTGATTAGATGAGAACACATCAATTGAATCCTATTAGTTAGTCTCTTTTCCTATTCATTGCTACCTTGGTCCAATTAGTACCACTAGGCAGGTTCTAATGTTGAGCACCACTAGAAAAAATGCAAAATGAAGAGAGTTAATTAATACATGCATATACACCTTCCAAGAATTGTGAATTATCCAGTTTTACTTTGTTAGTTCTTCATGGTTTCCCACAACCCTAGTTGTGGATTTTAGGTACTTATGCTATGTGTAGATTCAGAGATTATGAATTGAGAAGATGTAATCAAACACTTACAAAATATATTTAAGAAAAAGCAATCCAAGTGCAATAAGAATCACAAGCTTTAAGATCAAATTCAACCACAAGTGTTCTCAAAGATTCTCTTACAATATTCTCTCTCAAAATGTTGAGTACCCTGAGCAGTAGGATAAAACTTATCAACACTAATGAGAATTTATGAAAAATAACCTAAAATACCTACTTATAATAATGAAAATTCAAATCCTAAATGACTTAGGAGAACTATTCGACATGCCTCAAGAAAGCTCTTTATGGCTTGTATTGAAGTTTACGGCCCGTAATCGGGTGTCCTACATTGTTTCTAGAGAATTGGATTTCGTCTTTACGACACCCCTTTAAAACTCGTAAAATGGTTTACTACTTGTAAAGAGGATTTCTTCTGATGAACATCAGAAAGTCTTCATTCTCTAATCCTCAGGGCACAAAATATCTTCTACGACTCATCTGTATGATCATAGAATTAACTTCAGAAACTTGATCCCTCACTAGAAATCTTTAAGAAACCTCCCTACGGATCATAGAATAGTCTACGACCTATAGAGAGTCCCGAATAGAAAATCTACAACAACTTCGATAACTTTTCCCAAAATCATCGCCAACCCTGTAATCCTGCAAATATAAGCACTAAAACACATAAAATCAACTAACGTCGCATTGAGAACACAAAAAATTCTAAGTTTTAAGCATAAAAATGTTGTATTTTTGCAGCACATCATAGTATCAAAGAAGGGATTCACATCTTTCAAAAGTTTCACAACATCCCCATGGATTCATAGCGTGCTTATTAGCCCTCAATCATCATAATATTCCTAACTTGCGTATCTTGCCATAGGATTTTCATCCACATAAGAAGCTTATCATATAACTTTAGTTTAAACATGGTGGGCACATGAACGTGAGCTTAAAAGCATGAAATTTAAGAGTATAGGATATAAATGTAGTAAAACATGTTCATTTGAAAAGCATTCAAAAAAACCCATCAACATAATAGTAAAACCCTTAGTTTGGGTATTGAGAAATACATCTCAACTTCCATTACCTTTCATAGTTTTCATAGCACCATATCATGGATAAATTCAACAGTCATAAATCATCTCATAAGATAAACCCTTGATAAGTGTTCATGCATATTCAACCAACACTTGACAAAATACTACTTAAATCATGCTCATAATGAATAATAGGAAGTACCCATAGGGTATAAAGCATTGAAATCATGAAATCTTATCAAAAAAGAAAGTTGGGCTTCATGGGTGGAAGGAACCATAAATTAAAGACCCACATACTATAAACCTTGAAATTACATGAAGGAGACTTGAAGGAATCACTTGAGTGCTTGAGCTTCAATGAAATCTCTTGAGAATCTTGGAATTGATTGACAAATTGTGGTGAGCATTTAAGAAGATAATAGGAGTGTTTGAGCGAGAACTAAGGCTAAAAATGGTTGTATGATTGAGGAATCTCATCTATAAGGGTATTGGGTTATGACATAATGCCCTCATTTGAAATAGAAAAAGTTCAAAAAATTTATGCACAGAGAGAATAGGGGCGTGACGTGCCTTGGGTCCTAGACTGTGTAATTTTGCACGAAGTTCAATTTTCCCCTGTTTAGGCCTACGAATGTGTTTCGGCCATTGTTTTATTATTAGCGAACAAGTGGGTGGCATGGATTGGTTGCGCACTCTTCTGGTTAAGGCCAACACCAATCAAAAATTACTTTTTGATACAATTGACCAAAAAATCGAAGGCACCCCTTTTCCTCCATAATTGTTCGTCCTGAAAAAGCATACAAAGTTAGATTTGCCAAATAATGCATGAATTTTACAATATTCAAGAAATACACCATAAGGATACTCAGAATTATGTAGGAGGCATTATAGGAACATTGGACTGAATATCGATGACTCAGACAACATGATATATGCACCATTTGGAAATCATTTTCATAGCCTTTACATAAGAGACAGACTTACCCTTGAGTACCAAATTTGTTCCCTTCCACTCAAGGATAGACTCATTATGAACTTGGAATGTAACTCTATGGGTTCTACAATCAATTGAAGCATAAGATGCTTGCAATAAGTCCATATCAAGAATAATTGAAATAAGTTCAACAAGATCATATGGAAAGACTTTATGTAAAATCGACACGGGACAATTTCTATATACTTTCTTGGCTAGGATTGACTCGCCAATTGGTTTATAAACTAAATAAGGCTATAACAAGAATTTCGGAGACACATCAAACTTTATCGCAAGGTAAGGAGAAACAAAAAACATACTAGCATCGGGTCAAGCAAAATATACTCATCATGATCAAAGACTCTTAACATATTTATAATCACATCAGGAGACTCCTCAACCTCTTGACTAGCATGTAGATCATAGAATCGATTACCATATGGACCACCTCCTTGAACTTGGGAACCTTGCTGCACTTGCCCTCTTTGAACGATTTGACGTTGTGGGCATCCATCCATACCTTTGTTAGTGATATTAGGACACTCGCAATCTTGTGCATTACTCTTCCATAACCAAAGCAAAACATTTATACCTCTCAAACAACCTCCTACATGATTCTTCATACACCTAGGGAACTTAGGAGAAATAGGACCACCCTTCACAACATCACCTTGAACCTTAAGAGTAGGCACCTTATCTTTGTCAAACCTTTGAGAAGAACCTTTAGACAACCGTTATCCTTGTTGGAGATGGTCACGATCGGACGTAGCATGAGAAAACCCACCATCAAACCAAGCTCTTTTTTACTCCCTCATCCTCATCTTTTGAAGCTTCTCACTTTCCACTTGTTCGACATATGTCATGAGCCGTGAAATATCCATCTCCTAAATGAGCATTGTGGCATTACATTCCAGCTTCACCAAGCTAGACACACTCAAGGTGAACTTGTTCATTTGGACCCTAGAGTCGGCTACCAAAAAAGGAACATACTTGGACAATTTTGTGAGTTTAAGGGTATTGATGACGTTCAACCCTATGTCATTGACGGACATAGGGATTCATCAGCATAATAACCCAACTTTTGACATCGAGGTCGAATCATACAGACAATAATGTTTCAGCATTTGAATCAGCTAAGGACTACGAGCTACTAGTTTTGATTAGACAAGCAAGTTCTAACTAAATGGGTGCAAACTAAGCTAAAAATTACTTCTAATAAGAAAATGGAGCAAGGATTGATCAAGCAAGGGAGCAAGGATAGGAATCAGGAATCAATCAAAGATCAATCAATCAATCACACTTAGCATCAAATTAATTCTATGGATAGGCTAGGTTGCTTGTAACCACACCTCAATTACGATAATATGGTTCTTCGTAAGAGCCTGTTATGTCCTCTCAAGCGAGCCACTCAAAGACACGCCAAACTTGAGCACCTCAAAGAAGAACTCCCAAGACCTTAGCCATTAAGTCCTATTTGAGGACCTTAACATATAAACCTATGACTATCATACTGACCCTTCTGCCTCAACTACTAATTAAAGCAATAGCTAAAGACCTGAGATAGATTCAAATTTGTGACCTCAAGTCATAAGTTAAACATGAATGTAGGCAAGAACCCATAAGCTAATTGAATCAAATGAAAGAATTTTCGGAGGAACCCACTTCATTCTGCAAGTAAATCATTAACTAAGCATGAAAGCAAGAGAAATAATCAATACACATAAACAAATTAACATCTACACTCAATTAAATCTACAAATTATGAATTCAAGAATAAGGAAAGAAAGAGTGAGTGATAAATAAATAAAAGCGACGCTCACACTCTTCAATCCACTCAAGGATTTGTAGAAAGCTTGCTCTAAATCCTCGCCCTAAGCTAAAATTCACACTAAGGTGTGTTGTCTCTCTTCAAAGTTGTATGAAGGAGAACTCTATGTCTAGTCTTTGTCTATTATCATTATAGAATGATGAATAAGGGTTAGGAGTACGTGTATATTTGATTTTGGACTGAAATGGAAAAATCCTTAAACTGCCCCGACGTTGGACACTATAACATTCCACCATCGTGGAGAGTTATTTTTCTTGTGCTCCACCTTCGGTCCTGTGTATATCACATTTGCACTTCTTTGTATGCCACAACTGCACGTCTATGGACTATAATCGCTGCCAAATAAACTTTTTTGCATTTTCAGCTCCTTTTTTCTCAATTTAGCTCCAACTTCTATTCTACTGAGCAAATTTAAATCTGAAGCCATATGTACCTGAAATATACACCATTCACACATAATTAGCCTTAAGTTAAGAATCTAATAAAACGAAATCATAATAAAAGAGTGAGAAATGACTGTAAGTTATACACTCATCAACACCCCCAACTTAAGAGTTTGCTTGTCCTCAAGCAAAACAAAACCAAACCAAAGAGGCTAGCAATTTAAGCATATAATCGCAGCTCACTTTAAATAAGTAAATCATGATGATAACAAGAGTTCTCATAGGAGCTCCAATAATGTACTACGATAATGACCAAATGCCTTGTTAAAAAATAAGAAGACCCTGGTGCATTTACTATCCCTGGCACCATTGGTGACATTGAGTTCACAAGAGCACTGTGTGACTTAGGAGTGAGCATCAATCTAATGCCTCTTTCCATATTCAAAAAGCTTGGGCTCGGCACTCCTACCCCAACAACAATGCGATTTCTCATGGAGGATCGAACCAACAAAAAGCCAAAGGAATACTTCTTGATGTGCATGTTAAAGTTGATAAATTCATATTTCCTGTAAATTTTGTGATCCTCGATTGTGATGTCAATTTCGAGGTACCCATTATTTTGGGAAGACCTTTTATGGCCACTGGTAGAGCTCTTGTGGATATGGATTCAGGAAAACTTTAGTTTATGGTCAATGATGCAAAGGTAGTGTTCGACATCCGCTAGTCAATGAAACACCCAGATGAATTGAAGAGTGAGGTTTGGTCTCTTGATAATTGCTGATAATGGAGGATAACTAAGTCGATCCACGATGTTAAATAAGGTGCTTCTTGGGAGACAACCCTAGTAATATTTATAATTGTTAGTTTGTTTTAAGTGTGTTTATTGATTGGAATTTTTAGGTAGTAGGGTGTGTGCTTATTTTAAGTTCAAAGACTTGATGCAATTTTAATATTTTGAAGATTGTTATGTTTTGAGACTTGGTCTACAGGTGGAAATTAAAGAACTGAAGATGTGGAAAAAATGGCACTTGGAGCAGCCTCTACGAGCAGGCCTACGAGTCGCAGTCACCATTACAACTCGTAGCCATGCCTTGTAAAGGAAAACAGTGAGTATTAGAAGCTGGCACACACTCTACGAGCCAACCTTACGATTCGTGTGATCTCCTACGAGTCGTAAGAGGGGTTTGTAGTGCCTGGGTATGTATTCTAAATTTTCACAAGTGTTGGGTTAGATATGATATGGGGACCTACGAGTCATAGATCATCCTACGACTCATAGTCGGGGTCTCGTAGCCCTAATTTGTAGCCTTTTAAAGGGAGACCCAGTTTGTTATAAAAGGGAGTCAAAATAAAATTTGACCCCTATTTTCATTTCTAAACCCTAAGATCAATGGAAATTCCCCAATTCATCTCCCCCATTCACTGTTCCAATCACAATCTCAAATAGCCACGTTATTTTCTCATGAAAATTCCAGCGAGGACACCATCTTCTAGGGTTTCGACATGTTTTTCTCTCTACATTGCTTTGATTCAATTCTTCTACAAATTGGTAAGGTTTGTGGTTACTTATAAAGCACTAGGGTGGTGAGTTTATTCTATGGATGATTGTGTATTTGGTTTATCTACAAAATCTCATGCCTATGTGATGATGCGTTGGTTTAGACATGAAACCTAGGGTTTGTATACTTTGAAAGATTTTGCTATGACTTGAACCTTGTTCGAAATTCTTGTGTGGGTGGATGTAAATGTGAAAATTTTTGGCCCCTAGAATGTAGACCTTGATTATTTCCTGACCATTGTGAGTATTGTCTTCGAAATTGGAATTTAGGAAGTACGGGTGTGTCTTATATGCTATGGCTTGTTCAACTTGATCGAAATTGTTTGAATTGCACATGCACCTCAAAGGAATGCAAGTTTGGAGATGAAATTACCCATGGTTGTGCTTGATTTAATGCAGAATTAACTTCGATCCTTAGGGATAATTGTTTTTTGACTGTCTGATTTCATAGTAGGTCCATTTATTTGTCAAATCTATTGTTTTGCTTTTTTTTAATTGCCAACTTGTAAATTGTGTTGCTTTAGCTTTTGCTTTCTATGGGAAAGTGATAGGCACCACTGGTGTCTTCTGTTTTTAGTTATAAGCCCCCCCGACTCATAGGTTCCGCTACGAGTTGTAAAGGTCCGTCGTAGCAAGAACCAACCACCTTTGGTTCCTTCATGTTTCTCATACAAAACCCACATACGACTCGTAGTACCTGCTACGACTCGTAGTAAGGGTCTTGTAAGCCTGACTGAGTTTTTAAAAATAGTCTCTGGAAAGAGGTACGTGCCAGACTACGACTCATAGGTTCCCCTACGAGTCGTAACTACATCTCATGCCTGATTTCAGGCTGCAATTCTTTAGCACTCTTGGTACTATAAGGTAAGTGTACGACTCATAGGACACCCTATGAGTCGTATCTCTACCTCTTATCTGCAGACCTGCATCTGCATCAATGATTCTGTATACTTAAATTATTTTTTGTTTCTTGTTCTTTGTTATGTGATTCATTTTCTCAAACATCTTGATAGTCACAGGTATTGTGTGGTTGGCTTGTAGATATCATGCCTCTAAAATAAAAACGAGCAATCCAGACATTCCAGTGTAGATTGGTGGACAAATCTTCTGAGGCTATGAGATCCGAGGGGTCTCTAGAAGTTTACAGGGTCAAAATAGACCCCGAGGCTAATATATCTCAAACTCTGGCACACACAACTCAGACAACAGTGAAACTCAGTTGTTCCTCCCAGTCTAAAGAGGAGGAATAATAGGGTAATAGAGATAGGTCTAAGAGCAGCATATCACAGATGACCCCCACACACTCAGGGTCAGAGTTACAGTCTGAGAGCGCCTCCCAATACTAGCAAAAAGAAGTCCAATCACAGCCCCTAGCCGACCGCAGATGGTGTGTCCCTGGGATGAAGGAGATGTATGACCAGGGTTTAGAGCTCGACAGGGCAAACCCGTGCGGCAATTCATTAGGAGTCTGGAATGAACAACTCAAGATTAGAAAAGGCGTCAAGATTAGATGAGGAGATATATAGACAAGGACTGCGATGGACTACACAGCAGCTAGGCAAGTATTCTCCTTACATTACGCTCCGCCTAGGGTTACTGAAAAACAAGAAGCTGATTGAGTAGTCGAGGTTATGGGTTGTGCTAGAGAGTTCGTATTTCAAAGGAGACTATCTGATGGATTCGATTTGGGCCTGCCCATAGAGTTCCTCAGTCCACCATAGAGTATGACAGTCACATTGACAAAATGAGGAGATTAGTGAGTGAAAAAGATGTTGGGGCCAAGTCTGAGAATCTACAGTAGATAGCTAGCCAGATATGTGAGGAGGGGTTCCAGCTGACCTGGGTTACAAACTGTGCAGATTCGATAGTTAAAGCCCACTTTCTGGGATAAGTTTTGGTGGTCTATTATCCATTGACATATCCGGCCTGCTTTCACGAATAGTGTGATAACATTGGAGTGAGCGATGTTATTAATGAGCATTCTCGCTCGTTATGAGATAGATTGGGCCCGGATTATCTCTGAGTAGATCTATGAGTCCACCATCCAGATAAACACCTCACTGTCATTCCCTATTTTGACCCACTTATGATGCAGTGCAGCAGGTGTACCTATAGAACCCCTTCGAGACCAGCATATTGAGGCCACACACACTATGGATCCCAGCCTGATAAAGGCTGATTAGAATCCGATGGCCCTACCCTATGCACCTCCTTTAGATATACTAGATACATTCTCATTTGTGCCTCAAACTCAGGGTTCGACCCCAGCTAGCATTGGTAATACTCTAGCAACTATAGAGCCTACACCAACCATTGAGATTGAGTCCATGTCATCCTCCAGTACTTCAGCACCAACAGTATCTACATTACAGGTTAATTTTATTCTCTCTTTTGGTTCTTTTCAGGCACTATTATGCAGCGCGGCTACGGTGGAGTCCAGACTACAAGCTTTAGCTGCACGGGTTAGACCATGGGTCAGCCAGACCATAAGCGACTCAGAGGAGAGGATAAAGGCATTCACCCGCGATTTGGTTGATGAAAGAGTTAGCTCGGTGGATGCCCGTGTAGACACTTTTGAGGCGAGAGTCCAACGGAGACTTGAGGATGCTAGGCCTACTAACATAAACACGATGACTGAGAAGTTGGTCAAGTTCAAGGCCAACTTATTACAGATGTTAGCAGCCTCTGTTGCAGTCCTAGAGGTCACCAGCGGGTGACGCGGTGTTTGACTGGCTAGCTAACCGCCCGTATGCTCATGGGAAGAGACCCTTCTAGACAGATAACCCAGAGTTAAGCTAGAAAAGGCCTAGACCTGATGATGCAATAGCCCTGGTGGAGGAGTCAATACCAAAGGAGGTGGTGCAGGAGTTGATCATGTTAGCAGCCATATAAAGAGATAGGGAGAAACAACATTCACATGGAGAGGGCAACTCACGTACAGCTGCCACCCAGATGGCTGAAGAGGAGGTTGTGACCCAGGACCCTACTGACTAGACAGATGCTGGTGCTTGAGCACCATGATGTTTGACCCTTTTGACCCCAGTTCTTATCTTTTCTTTATGGATACTTTGTTTGTTGAACATCTTTTTATTAGGTTGGTTTTGTAGAGTTGTTTAAATATTTTATGTTCGATGTTGTTTTTACTTATATTCTTGATGTTAATTTTTGGTTTTTGATGTGTATGTTATATATATATATATATATATATATATATATATATGTTACCGTGTTTAGTTTTTCATTCTTGTATGTACTTTGAGGACAAAGTATTCTATTTTGGGGGGCTCTGAGAAGTTATGGAAGTCTGAGTAGCCTCGAGTCCATAACTTTCCCTATTTTTTATCCTAAGGTTTTCTTGCTGTGTTTCTTTTTTCTTGTAGATGTTTAATTTTTTGTTGAATGGACATGTTCTAGGTAGTGTAGATAGTTTGTAAATATATAGTAATATTATCTGTTGGCATATACATAGTATTTAAATGCTTTTTAAATTTTGATGAAAAATTGGGTACCCTTTAAATTTTTGAGATTGTAGTTATTGATGCATTCACGCATTTTGGGTATCTGGCAATGTTTTTCTGAAAATGTAGCGGTAAGTTGACGCTTGAAGCGTGACCTGTGAGTCTATACTTGATTATGGGTGCAATTCCATGTGTGTTGTGAGCTTATTTTGCTGCATTCATGCATCATGGATGGACTCAGAACTTACTTTGTTACTCTAAAATTGGTTTGATGATGTGGTTGATTTAGAAAGGATCTTAGGCCTTTGTTCTTTGAGTGTACCAACTTTTAGCCTAAATGACCTACCAAATGAGTAAATGAATCCCTTGTTCAAAATTTTGAGCTTCTCATGTACTCATTCTTTCTTGACACCTTACTAGATTAGCCTTGTTTGATGGAATACCTTGATATTGGCCCTAGTCTATCCTTGAACATATGAACCTTAATTGAGACTAAAAGCCTAAGTTGAGGGTGGCTACAAATTGTGGCCCTGGTTTAGAGAATAGATACTGTGTACTTCACCTCAGGCTAAAAGCCTAACTTAAGGGTGGCCCTTATTGTTGTAAAGTAATAACAATGAGGTAGTTAGCTGGGAAATAAAGAAAGAAATGAAAATTCATGAGCTAGGGAGGATAAAAAGATTAAAAGTGCCTTGAATTGAGAAAAATTAGCAAAAATGAGTTCAGAAATAAGGCACAGCTGAAAAGAGATAGAAAGCACTCGAGAAAAGCTTAAAACTAGAGAATAAGGGTGGATTTAGTGAAAATGGTTGGGTTATGAAGAAAAACAAAGCATTGGTAAACATGGTTCGAGGATAGCTTTTAGTCACTACTTTCCCAAAATGCCCTACTAGAGCCCCCTAAACCTACGTTACAAGCCCTTAAGTCCTAAAAATGATCCAAATCTACTTTGTCACCAAGACAAAAGATGAGTATAGAGGCAAGCTTATGGTGTTAGGCATTTTGCATGAATTTAATTTGTGAGAGTGAGAATGCTTCCTAAGGCCCTGAATTCTAAATGCTTTTTGAGTGAATAAGAGGGACTTCTTTTCTGTGAGGATATTTACACTACTTTATTACCATATGGCTATACTAGTGAAGTGTGGATGGTCGATGCTCCTTAGCTTATCATAGTTGGGTGGCCAGATGCATCATCATGTTTCTTTTTGTGCTTAGTAGCTTTAAAATTTGGTTTTGAAAATGATAGTTGGGTACCTGGATTAGAGTGAATGATGTATGTGCCATTGGTATAGCTACTATATATTTCTCATTGTCTGCGTAGATTGAGTCGTCGCTTGAGGACAAGCAATAATTCTATGTTGAGGGTGTTGATATGCTGTCAAAATACAGTACATTTGACGCCTAAAACAAGGATTTTGTGAGTTCTTAATGCAACTTTTTATGATTTTTATGTGTTTTTGTGTTGTTCTTGCAGAAAAGTTATGTTAGCGTGATTTTGAAGGAAAATACCAAATTTTGCTGAAACATAGGACATATGAGTTCACCTGCGAGTCATAGCCCAAGCTGCGAGTCGTAGGGTGTTAACGTAGCAAGAAATAGAGACCAAAAATTAGGAATCTGCTAAGTGGAGGTCAACCCTATGAGGCTATCCTATGAGTCTTAAGTCTGATATGACTCGTATAGGTGTACTTGTAGCAGGAAACAGAGAGCCCAACCTTTGGATCAACAACTGAAGGCCTAGACTACGAGAGGAGTATACGAGTCATACGCGCAAACTATGACTCGTACCAGTGGGTTGTACCAGTTGAGTCCAAGATGCCAAGACCCTGATACGAGACCCCAATAATGACTAGTAGGTCAGCATCTGAGTCATACATATGAGGCGTACCAGCTGTCAGCTATCTTTTCTATGTAAGTTTTAGGGTTAAACTTGTAACTACTATAAATACTATAAGTTAGATTTTATTTTGAGAGAAGAGAACGATATTCCATTATCGAGACATTGAATTTGCCTTTGAACATTCTCTTAAGAATATTTTAGGGTTCTAGCAAAGTTCTTCATTTTTCTCTTGGAAACCCGATTTTGGGGATTGCAATTCTTGCTTTGTACTTATTGTCAATCTATCAAGCTCGTGGTTTGCAACTTATGGTGCCTTCAATCTTTATTACTTTGGGTAAAATTCTCAGTCATGTCCAGTATTTGCATTTTCTTAGTTTTTCCTTAGCCATCAGTAGCTAAGCACCCACAACTTGTGGTTGTGGCAACCATGGGCAGTTGACTTGAGATGACCTAGGTTTGTGCATTTCTATGATTGGGGTTTTGCATGTATTATCTATATCTCTTTATTATGATTGTTTTTTGGTGGTGGTCAACACCAAACCCCGCGTACTATCATGATCTCGACCAAGGTAGTGACGAATAGGAAAAGAGAAATAGATCACAGGATTCCATTGATGTGTTCTCATCTAATCAACCAAACCTGACCAAAAGGAGGTTGACTGGGACAATAGCTAAAGGTTAGTTGGCACGCTATGGTTGCCGACCAATCGCCATTGTGAAATTTGACCTTCACCTTTACAAGAGGGCTAGAAGAACCTAAGTTACCGTCCTACACGTGAATCTCCAATTGTAGTTAAGTTGTCTATGTTAGTCGAGTCAACGAACGATGGGGAACAAGTTCCCATGTTGTCCCTAATATTGAGTGTTTTCCTTCATCGTATTGTAGTGTCTATTTATTTTAATTCTCGAATCACCAAACCCCTCCCCCTCTCTTTTTGAGATTTTAGCTGTAGATACTTGAAATGATTTGTAGTAAGTCTTGCAGTGAAACCCTATATTCCCTGTGGATTTTACCATAAAATTTTCAAAATACTTTTTTTCCAATTTGATATATTTTATATAGCCATAATAAAGAAAAATACAATTTAATCAAGTACTAACATATTGAGAAAGAATAATAAAATGAGTAAAACTTAATAACAATTGGGTTGGGTTGGGTCTTAGCCTGCTCTATAACCCGTTACTCAACCCATTTTGACTCAAGAAAATTTGGGTTGGGTTGGGTCTTGACCCATTTGATGTCTTGACCCATTATATCCAGTTGAAATTTGACCCAACCTGCCTAATTGCCACCCCTATGTCTAAGTTCTCACACGAGTTCATATATGTGTCTACTTTAAATGATCATATCTCTATATATATCTTTTAATTATGTTTCTAACACAACTGATTTTATCTCATTCGAAGTTTGGACAAAACCATTTTTCCCATTTTAGTGAAGCACTATCAAGCTGCCTACACATACGACCCACTTTATGGGCCGTGGATTGACTTACAGCCCGTAAATGGGCTTTCGTGGAAATTTTCTAGCCAGTTTTAATATGTTTTGTTCTTTCCTCACGCCCTAAGCTTAATGTGACAATATTTTGGCCTCTTACACGCCTTATATCAAACCCCAAGAACCCCTATTCTTAAATACCAACCCCTTCTACCCTAGCCCTAAATTCTTCCAAGTCCCCCAAGGTCCTCCATCAAAGAAAAGGCTAGGGTTTTAGGTTTCTTCACCAAAGTCTATGATTTCTTCCGAAGATCTTCAGATAAGGTATATGGGTTTGATTTGTCGGGCCTTTCCGTCCACAAGCTCATGTTTCTTTACTTCAAATTTGACCCATGGTTTATGTGTGTTGTGAAGTTTTGAGAAACTATTTGAGTATGTATTATGATGCATTCCTAGTCATATGGTGTATATTAGTAGAATATTATAGTCTATGATGAATATTGAGTTGAAATTCATGATTATTCTAGCTAGGGTTTCACAAGGATCATGTTGGGTTGATTTGAATGATTCTAAATAATTACATCCTATCATGTGTGTACATGATATATATGAATTTCATGTTTATGAGTCTTTAAGCATACAAATCCCATGTTTTGAACCTAACCTATATGAAGAGTATGTTTTGTGAAAGAAAGAAGTCGCAATCCATGCTATATAAGAATATGAAGGTCCTAAATGTTAAGAGATCATTTGTGTTATGTCTTCATGAGAATACTATGAAACTTTATGTAAGATCATGAATCCCTTCTTTTATCTGTCACGAATATTATCAATGATGAGGGTCACCAAGTATGCTAGGAAATCCATTGAAGTTATAAGAAAGTTATGCATTATTGAAAGGTCTTCTTTATGATGTCATGGTGTACAAATGTGATCCCCCATCAAGCTATCATCATGAGATTATGATAGCTTGTTAGTAGAGGGATATAAGATGATAAGTCAATAGTAGAGGCATAAACGAGATTATTATGCTAACTGATACTAGAGGCTTAGCCAAGACGTAGGAGCTATCCATATGATGATTCATGTTCTAAATGTTTATGGGATGGGTTATTAAAATTCCTATCACAACCCAAACCTAGGGCCTAGGCGTGACACAGTGCAAGGGGAACCTAAAGGGACCCCAAGCAAGCCTCGTAGAACATCATTACATATCCTTGGTCGCGGAAGCGATAAATCAAGCATCAAAAGATAATAAAGTGGGACAATCGGGGCTAAGGGAAAGCACTTCCATACCATATATATCAAGAACAATAGAGTCAAGGCTCTCATCATAAATACATAACAGGTCCAACAAACACCTCTAATACATAGATAAGAGCGGGGGCCAAGACAAAGTAATTGGGCTCACCCTCATATTCAAAATATATAATAAAGAAGAATGTCTCAGTACATAATAAGAGCAACATAGACTAAGGTCTACGAAGTAGAGGACTCACCAACTAGCTTCAATAATATTAAACTAGCCACGTGGAGGAGGATGATCAACTTGGGCACCGGTTCCTACGTGTTGACATCATGTAGGCATAGAGTTATGCGTTAGTGCATCTAAATGTACTAAGTATGTAGGATTCAATGCAACAAGAGATAGTTGACATTGTCAAAACGCATAAAAATAGGAAATAGACATCATATAGCAATATGGCATGTATGATCAATGCTCAAGTAAAACATACATAAATAACTCATGCTAATATAGGATATCATATGTGTAGAATAGAGAAAGCTAGATTTCTAAGGTACAGTTAATTATGAAGCCACCCCATCACTTAGGTGGTGAAGTACTAACCCTTCACTCAGTTGGGGATAATGTCGGCCCATCACCTAGATGGTGAAGTACTAACCCTTCACTCGGTTTGTGATAATGTCGCCCCATCACCTATGTAGAGAAGTACTAACCCTTCCCTCGGTGGGTGATATTGCCGCCCCATCACCTAGGTGGAGAAGTACTAACCCTTCCCTCGGTAGGTGATAATGCCACCCCATCACCTATGTGGGGAAATACTAACCCTTCCCTCGGTTGATTAGTACAAAACCCCATCTCGGTTATTCGGGTTCTTAGACCCCCAGGATTGGGAATGGCCAAATGCAACACTTTATATAGAGTATATTATATACATAAGCTCATTTCATCATCATATAGTCGATAATATCATATCTTACGCTTTGGACCTTCAATTCCTCAAGAAACCACATCCGAACATTTTATCCAACACTTAGAGGGCGTGTAATGCTAGTATAAAATCATGAAATATAAAGATGAAATCATGCAAGAAAATTCATTGTAAAACCATCAATCAATACCTTGCAATACACTCAAGCAATATACATCAAACCCCTTCTCAAATCTTATTATAGATTAAAATTTATAGATCAAACCATAGCAAGCAGTCACAATTTCATATAGCTTTAGCATAGTATGCAGTGAATTTCATAATAATCAAGACCCATTTGTAAATCAACTTTAAATCATGCAATCTGAGTAAAAAAGAGGCTTGGGTATCATGGGTGAAAGGAACCCATAAAAATAAACTCACATACCTTAGCTTAGAGATGAACTTGGTGAAGATTGGAGATAGAGACTTGAAGCTTGAAGAAGAACTTTGAAGGAGAACCTTAGCTTAGGATGAGGGTTTGGGACTTGAATTTGGGGAATGAAAATATGGCTAAGTGTTTGAGTGAGTATTGAGAAATGTTTTGGGTAATATTAGGGTGAGGATTTGGGACTTGAATTTGGGGAGTGAAAATATGGCTAATGTTTGAGTGAGTATTGGGAAATGTTTTGGGTAATATGAGGGTGAAATTTGGCAAAGTATAGGTAAAAACATATTTGGGAACACTTAGGCCTAAGACATAGAAGTCTTGGACTGAACTAAAAAAAACTGTCCCAAAATAAGTTGAGCTGCGTCGCGGAGGCGACGCGAAAACCTCGCTAGAAATTGCACCATGGATTTTTGAATTTTGATATGGTTTCTCTAAAATAAGGATTAGACCCTTTTCCCCCTAATTTTGACCCCCTGAACAAGAATATTAAGTCGTATTTTTGAAATAACAAATGGATTTTGGGATATATGGAATTAAAAATTTTGGGCATTTCTGAGGAACGTTTTCGAGCACTTTTTGAGGTCGTTTCAATATCTCCACCTTGGGAACACCAGTCCCCAAATGTAAAAGAGATGTACAAGACAAGAGTCATCATAAAAAAATTAGTCCCAATAAGAATGCAACATCACATTTAACACGCCATTTCAAAATCTCAACATGCGTGTAAAATCATCATAACTTGCCAACTTAAACATGAATGCATATGAATGACATAGGGACCGAAACATAAGACTTTTAATCATATAAGGGACTTAGATTTAGTACCTTAGGCTTGAGTAGAGTGGAAAAGATAAGGATACCAATTTTGCATGTCCTCTTCGGCCTCCCAAGTAGCACTTTCGATTTGTTGGTTCCTCTAAAGGACCTTAACGGATGCCACCTCCTTGTTCCTTAATCTCTTCACCTACCTATCTAAGATCTAAACCGGAGACTCTCTTCATAAGTCAAGTTATCCTCAACAACACCCCACAACATCAAGAGGCGCAATAGCATTAGGGACACCAATACATTTTCTCAACATAGAGACATGGAACACCAGGTGAACCAAATTCATTTCACTAGGCAACTTCAACTCATAAGCTACCCTGCCCACCCTCTTCATGACCTCATACGGACCAACATATCTTGTACTCAACTTCCCCTTTTTACCAAGATAGACCACTCCTTTCATTGGAGAAACCTTCAAATAAACTCAATCACCTATTTTGAATTCAAGGTCTCTTCTTCTCACATCGGCATAGGATTTTGGACGACTTTAGGCTCTTTTAAACCTTTCCCTAATCATCCTCACCTTGTCAAGCGCCTCCATAACCATATCCAGCCCTATCAAATCCATGTCTCCAACCTCGAACAACCCAACCAGTGATCTACTATGTCTCCCATAAAGAGCCTCAAAAGGAGCCATACCAATGCTAGAGTGATAGCTATTGCTGTCTGCAAACTCAATCAAAGGAAGATGGTCATCCCAACTATCCCTCAACTCTAATACACATTCCCTAAGCATATCTTCAAGGGTTTGAATGGTCCTTTCGGCTTGGCCATCAGTTTGGGGGTGAAAGGTCGTACTAAGGTGAACTTTTGTACCAAGACCCCTTTGAAAAGACATCCAAAAGTGTGAAGTGAATTGTGAACCACAGTCTGATATGATGGAAAAAGGAATCCCATGCAACCTTACTAACTCATGGATGTACAAACTTACACTCTTCAGCCCCATATGTGGCCTTAACCGGTAGAAAGTGAGCCGATTTTGTCATCCTATCAACCACTACCCATATAGAATCAAAACCTTTTCTAGTCTTGGGCAACCCAACCACAAAATTCATATTAATCATCTCCCACTTCCAAGTGGGAATCTCTATGTCTTGGGTTATGCCACCAGGGCTTTGATGATCGCCTTTGACTTGTTGACAACTATTGCAACCAAAAATGAACTTGGCAATGTCCCTCTTCACACCTCCCCACCAATACATATCCCTCAAGTCTCTATACATTTTGGTGGAACCGAGGTGAATAGAATAAGAAGAATTATGGGACTCATTAAGGATCTTCTCCCTCAAACCATCAACACAAGGCACAAACAACCTAACTTGGTACCTAAAGGCACCATCTTCCCCTTGGGAGAAAACATCTACTTTTCCCTCTTTCACTAAGGTCTTCAATTCAAGCAAGGAGGAGTCAAGATCATGTTTTGTTATTTCTTCATCAACCAAATAAGACTTAGACCCATCAACAACCACAAAACCATCATCACCAACCTCTTCTAACCTAACCCCCAATCTAGCCAACCGATGGATCTCTCAAGATACCTCTTTATCCCCATCATCAACATGAGCTAGGCTACCTATAGACACCCTACACAAAGCATCCTCCACATTTGCCTTACCCGAATGATAGTGCACACTCATGCCATAGTCTTTGAGAAGTTCTAACTATCTTCTGTCTCAAGTTGAGATCTTTTTGAGTGAAGACATATTGGAGACTCTTGTGATCGATGAACACATGCATACGCACCCCATGCAGGTTCTGATGCCAAATCTTTAATGCAAACACTAGGGGGGCTAATTCAAGATCATGAATAGGCTAATTCGCTTCATGATCTTTGAGATGCCTAGAGGCATCACAACACACAACAAAACCCACAAGCCCATTTTAGTGACAATATAGGAGCGGACACAACTCTATCTTTCAATGTTTGGAATCTTCTCTCAAATTCATTGATCTGCACAAACATAACCTTCTTTTGAGTCAATTTTGTCATAGAGGAAGAAATGGAGTAGAAGCCATTCATAAAGCTTCTAGAGTAACTCGCAAGGCCCAAGAAACTCCTAATATCTGACAGGTTCAATGGTCTAGGCCAATTTCTAATCACATCGGTTTTCTTCGGATCTACTTTTACACCATCCCCTTACACCACATGACTCAAGAATGCAACCTCTTTCAACCAAAATTCACACTTGTCATATTTAGCATACAATTTCTCCTCCCACAATCTTTGCAACACCATCCTCAAATGACCCATATGCTCCTCCCTACTATGTGAATAGATCAAGATATCATCGGCCACAACAAAGGAATCAAGGTAGGGTCTGAAGACTCTATTCATTACATCCATAAAGATAGTCAGTGCATTGGTCAACCCAAACGATATCACAACTTATAATGCCTATATCTAGTCTGGAAAGCCATCTTGGGAGTGTCGCACTCCCTCACCCTCACTTGATGGTAACTGGACTTAAGATCTATCTTAGATAAAAAAAACTAGTCCCTTGCAATTGGTAAAACAAGTCATCAATTCTTGGAAGAGGATATCTATTCTTTATGGTGACCATATTGAGTTGCCAATAGTCAATACACATTCTAAGTGACCCATCCTTCTTCTTTACAAACAACATTGGTGATTGACTAGGTCTAATAAATCCCTTCTCCAAAAACTCTTTCAATTGCTCTTTTAACTCCTTCAACTCCATCGGGGCCATACAGTAACGGGGAATAGAGATAGCTTGAGTGTCGGGAAGGAGGTCTATGCCAAAGTCTATCTCTCTTTCGGGAGGGACACCAGGAAGGTCATTTGGGAAGACATGAAGAAACTCATTTACAATCGGAACTGATTCAATGGAAGGGGCTTTCGACTCCACATCTTTAACCCTCACAAGATAGTAAATTCACCCCTTAGAGATCAATATACGGGCTTTAATGCATCAAATGAATTTACCTTTGACCACCACATCTTGACCTTTCCACTCAAGGACAGTTATATTAGGAAGTTAAAATTTGACCCTATAAGTTCTACAATCGAAGCATAGTAGGCATGCAACCAATCCATCCCAAGAATGACATCAAAATCTACCGTGTCTAATTCAAAAAGATCAAGGCAATATGCAAAATTCAAATAGGACAAATTCTATAAACTTTCCTAGAAATAATAGAGGCACCAATAGGAGTAGAAACTTCATATGACTCATGCAATAACTCAGGGACAACATGGAACTTTTTAGCAACAAAAAGGGTAACAACGAAAAGAGTAGCACCCGGATCAATCAAAGCATATACATTAAATTCAAAGATTTTCAATATACCAGTAACAACATTGGGAATCTCACCTATCTCTTGCCTCCCATATAGAATATAAAATCAATTGTTCCTTGGGGCAGCACCTTGAGGACCACCTCTACGTAATGGAACCATATTTGCATCCCAGACCTTGCCACGGTTCCTTGGACAATCTATCTTCTTGTGACCAAGCTCGCCACAACCAAAGCATGCATTAGAAATCTTCAAACATGGGCCATTATGACTCTTCTCACATCTAGGACACATATCCATAGGAGCCACACCACCAACACCTTGAGGCCTAGGGAAGTCATTGGCAAACCCCCTATTAGTAGCACGAGAAGGCCCTTGGCCTTGACCTTTTTGAACTTACCCTCAAAACGGGCCCTCTTGGCCTCATGCCCCCTACTCTTCCTCAATTTCTCTTTCTCCATTTGCTCAGCATAGGTCATCAACCGAGACAAGTCTGTGTCACTAATTAGCATGTAAGACCGGCATTCTTCACCTACCAAATCAGAGACCCCCATCACAAACTGGTTCATCCTAGATCTAGGATCTGCTGCCAAATGAGAAGCATACTTTGAAAGTTGATTAAACTTGAGAGCATACTCCCTCTCACTCATTTCACTTTGTTTCAAATTCATAAACTCCACCAACATAGCTTCCACAAATTCAAGAGGGAAAAAATGACTAAAGAAAGCCAATTTGAACACCTCCTAAAGCACCACATTACCAATCCCCTTCTCACCCTTCCAATGATCATACCATATTTGTGCTACCCCTTTGAGTTGGTACACCACCAACTCTCCCTTTTCATTCGGCCCAACACCCATGATATTCAAGATTTTGTAGACCTCATCAATGAACTCTTGTAGGTCTTCATCCACCTTTGACCCATAGAAAATGGGAGGGTTCATCCTCATGAAGTCTCTTACACTAGCTCCCAGGGTAGTAGAATAAGGGGCTTGGGCCCTGTGATTGACCTGGTTAGCCACAACTTGGGCAAGCATAGTGAGATCATCCCGAAGCTCACCATCATTAGGTTTCTCCTCGAGAGTTTGGGACCATCATCCTCGAGTGTTTGGCATGATCTAGCATAGGAAAGAACAATCGGTAGGGAAAAACTTGCCAAAACTTTATAGCATGACAAAGAACATGAAGAAGGGAGAAATTTCCTAAATCGCCTCATAGCCTCCTATTCATAGTCATGGAGTGCTTCACAATCATGAATAGGACTCTAATCGTCGTGATGTGTTGGACTACAACGATCTATCAACCTACTACATTGATACCAAGTTTGTCATGATCTAAACCTAGGGCCTAGGCATGACACAACGCAAGGGGAACCTGAAGGGACCCCAAGTAAGCCTTTTAGAACATCATTACACAACTTTGGTCGCGAAAACAATAAATCAAGCATCAAGAGATAATAAAGTGGGACAACCGAGGCTAAGGGAAAGCACTTTCATACCATAGACATCAAGAATAATAGAGTCAAGGCTCTCAGCATAGATACATAATATGTCCAACAAATACCTCTAATACATAGATAAGAGCGGGGGCCAAGACGAAGTTATCGGGCTCACCCGCATAGACAAAATAGACTATAAAGAAGAATGTCTCAATACATAATAAGAGCAACATAGACTAAGGTCCCCGAAGTGGAGGACTCACCAACTAGCTTGTCTAGTATCGAACTAGCCACATGGAGAAGGATGATCAACTTGGGCACTAGTTCCTTCATGGTAACATCATGTAGGCATAGAGTATGTGTTAGTATGTTTGAATGCACTAAGTATGTAGGATGCAATGCAACAAGAGATAGATGTCATAATCAAAATGCATAACAATGGGCAATAGACATCATATAACAATATGTAATTTATGATTGATGCTCTAGTAAAACATGCTTAAATAACTCATGCTCGCATAGAATATCATATGTGTAGTATAGACCAAACTAGATTTCCAAGGTACAACCCCTTGGTAGGTTAGTGATGATGCTGCCCCATCACTTAGGTGGTGAAGTACTAACCCTTCACTCGAGTGGCGATAATGCCACTTTATCACCTAGGTGGTGAAGTACTAACTCTTCCCTCAGTTGGTGATAATGTGACAATATCTCATAGGTGGAGAAGTTCTAACCCTTACCTTAGTTGGTGATAATGTCCCCCTATCACCTAGGTGGGGAAGTACTAACCGTTCCCTCAGTTGATGAGTAAAAATCCCCTGTATCTATTATCCGGGTTCTTAGTACCCCCGGATTAGGCATGGCCTAATGTAACACTTTATATAGAGTATGTCATATACATAAGCTGATTTCATTATCATATAGTCAATCATATCATATCTCATGCTTTGGACCTTCAACTCCTCAAGAAACCACATCTAGACATTTTATCAAATACTTATATGGTGTGCAATGCTAGTATAAAACTATGAAATATAGAGATGATATCATACAAGAAAATCTATTATAATACCATCAATCAATACCTTGCAGCACCCTCAAGTAATATACATCAAAACAGTTTCTCAAAAGTTATAATAAATCAAAGATTTATAGCTCAAGACATAGCAAAACATTCACAATATCACATAGATTTAACATAGTTCGCAGTGAATTTCATAATAATCAAGACCCATTTGTAAATCAACTTTAAATCATGCCATTTGAGTAAAAGGAGGCTTGGGTATCATGGGTAAATGGAACCCATGAAAGAAACTCACATACCTTAGATTAGAGATGAACTTGGTGAAGATAGTAGATGGAGATTTGAAGCTTGAAGAAGAACCTTGAAGGAGAACCTTAGCTTGGGATGAGAGTTTGGGACTTGAATTTGGGGAGTGAAAATATGGCTAAGTGTTTGAGTGAGTTTTGGGAAATGTTTTGCGTTATATGAGGGTGAAATTTAGCTAAGTATAAGTAAAAACACGTTTGGGAACACTTAGGCCCACGACAGAGAAGTCGTGGACCAAACTAAATAAAAAACAATACCAAAGTAAGCTGAGGCGCATCACGGAGGCGACACGAAAACCTTACTGGAAATTGCACCATGGGATTCTCGAATTTTGACATGGTTACTTTAAAATCGGTGTTTGATCCTTTTCTCCTAATTTTGACCTCCTATACAAGAATATAAAGTTATATTTTTGAAATAACAAATGAATTTTGAGATATATGGAATTTAAAATTCCGAGCATTTTCGTGGCACGTCTTGGGGCACTATTTGGGGTCGTTTCAATAGAATAGACCAAGCTTGATTTCCAAGGTACAATCCCTTGCTAGGTTAGTGATTATGCCGCCCCATCACTTAGGTGGTGAAGTACTAACCCTTCACTCGGTTGGTGATAATATCGCCCCATCAACTAGGTGATGAAGTACTAACCCTTCACTTGGTTGATGAGTACGAAACCCCATATCGATTATCCGGGTTCTTAGACCCCCGGATTGGGAATGGCCTAATGCAACACTTTATATAGAGTATATCATATACATAAGCTCATTTCATCATCATATAGCCAATCATATCATATCTCATTCCTCGGACCTTTAACTCCTCAAGAAACCACATCCGAACATTTTATCAAACACTTAGAGAGTGTGTGATGCTAGTTAAAACCATGAAATATAAATATGAGATCATGCAAGAAAATTCATTGTAAAACCATCAATCAACACTTGCAACACCCTCAACTAATATACATCAAAACACCTTCTCAAATCTCACAATAGATAAAAGATTTATAGCTCAAAACATAGAAAAACAGTCACAATTTCACATAGCTTTAACATAATGTGCAGTGAATTTCAGAATAATCAAGACCCATTGCAAATCAACTTTAAATTATGCAATCTGAGTAAAAGGAGGCTTGGGTATCATTGGTGAAAGGAACCCATGAAAGAAACTCACATACCTTAGCTTAGAGAAGATTAGAGATGGAAACTGGAAGCTGGAAGAAGAACCTTGAAGGAGAATCTTAGCTTGGGATGAGGGACTGGGACTTGAATTTGGGGAGTGAAAATATGGCTAATGTTTGAGTGAATATTGGGAAATGTATTGGGTAATATGAGGGTGAAATTTGGCTAAGTATCAGTAAAAATACGTTTAGGAACACTTAGGCCCAAGACATAGAAGTCTTGGACAAAAATAAAAAAAATCCCAAAATAAGTTGAGGCGCGTTGTGGAGGCGACGCGGAAACATCACTGGAAATTGCACCATGGAATTTTTGAATTTTGATACGGTTTCTATAAAATCGGGGTTAGACCCTTTTTATCCCTAATTTTGACCCCCTGAACAAGAATATGAAGTCGGATTTTCGAAATAACAAATGAATTTTGAGATATATGGAATTTAAAATTTTGGGCATTTTTTAGGCACGTTTTTGGGCACTTTTCGGGGTCATTTTAATTCCCCTTAATTATATAAAAATCTTATGGGACGGATTAGTGAAATACCTCTCCATGAATGGTTCCATGATTCATACTTATGATAATTCCATAAGAGTTTTACTTAGCACCGAGTGCACCTTGGGATGAATATGAAAAATCCCCATTAGAAAATGCATGAGACCACTAGCGTAACGACCCCAAAAAGTGCCCAAAATGTGTCACGATCCAAGCCTAGGGCCTAGATGTGACATGGCGAATTGGGAACCCGAAGGAACCCCAATCAAGCCTCTTAACTTGTCATTAAACATTATTAGTCGCGGAAGCATATAAAAGACATAAAGTAAGCATGAGGGGCAAAGGGACTAAGGGATAGCTTGCAAAACATCATCATTAAGAGCAAAGATCATATCTCATACCATAGCTACATAACTTGTCAAACAAGTACCTCTAAATACATAGATAGAGCAGGGGACAAGACAAAGTATCCGGGCTCACCCTTATAGTCAAAATAGGACATAAAATAGATTGTCTCAATACAAAGCAACAGGAAAACATAGACCTAGGTCCCCGAAATGGAGGACTCATCAACTAGCTTGAAATAGCACCGACTAGCCACGTGGAGGAGGAGGATGATCAACTTGGGCTCCAGTTCCCATATGGTGATATCATGTAGGCAAGAGTATGCGTTAGTATGTTTGATTGTACTAGGTATGTGAGATGCAACGCAATAAGAAATAGACATCATAATCAAAATGCATAAGAATAGGCAATAGGCATATTATAACAAGATGGCATGTATGATCAATGCTAGAGTAAATCATGCTTAAATATCTCATGCTCATTTAAGATATCATATGTGAAGAATAGACCAAGCTACATTTTTAAAGTATAAATCCCTTGGTAGGTTAGTGATGATAGCACCCACTACCCTAGTGTGTAAGGTACAAACTACACAACAAGGTTAGTGATGATAGCACTCATCACCCTAGTGTGTGAGTTATTAACCCCGCATCAAGGTTAGTGATGACAACACTTATTACCCTAGTGTGTGAGGTATTAACCCCTTATCAAGGTTAGTGGTGATAACACCTATCCCCCTAGTGGTTGAGATATTAACCCCTCAACTAGGTCAGTGATGATAGCACCCATCACCCTAGTGGTTGAGATATTGACCTCTCAACTAGGCTTTCGGGTTGGGAATGGTCTAATACAACACTCCATATAGAATTCATCATCATATAGACATTCATATCATATCTTAAGCTTTAGACCTTCAATTCCACAAGAAACTCTAATCGGACGTTTTATCAAACACTGGGGGGTGTAACGGGGGTAAAAGACCATGAAATTTAGATATGAAAACGTGCAAGAAAATGTTTTGTAAAACCATTCATCAATATCTTGCAACACCCCCAAGACATTAACATTAAATCCCCTCATTATATTAATATTAGATCCAAGATTTAGAGCTCAAAACATGCTAAAACAACCATACTTTCATGAACTAAAATCATTGTGCAGTAAAATTTTTAATATACAAGACTCACATGTAAAATAAACTTTAAATCATGCAATATTAGTAAAAAGGAAGTTTAGACACCATGGGTGAAAGGACCCAATGGTTCAACACCACATACCTTAGCTTTGGAGAAGTTCTTGGTGAAGATTAAAGATGGAGGTTTGAAGCTTGAAGAGAATCCTTAGTTCCGGATTAGGGTTTTGAGTCTTGAATTTTGGAGTGAAAAATGGCTAAAGTGTTTTAGTGAGTGTTGGAAATGTTTTGGAGGATATAAGGGTGAAATTTGGCTAAGTGGAGGTAAAAACACATTTGGGAAAAATTGGGTCCAACACTTAGAAAAATTTGGACGAACTAAAAAAAATACACTTAAGTGAAAGACTGTCGTGTCGTGCCAAGGACGTGCAGTGCTCATTGGAAATCATTTTTCACTCTTAAATCGAGGTTAGGTCCTTTTTTATCTAATTTTGATCCCTTGATCACAAATATGAAGTTGGATTTTCAAAATAACAAATGAATTTTGAGATATATGAAAATTAAAATTTTGGGCATTCCGAGGAACATTTTTGGGAAATTTTTGGGGTTGTTTCAAAATGTGCTCCAGAAGTGCCTAGAATCTTAATTTTTATATATCTCAAAATCCATGTGCGATATTGAAAATTTGACTTCATATTCTTGTTCAGGGGGTCAAATTGAGTGGGAAAAGGGTCTAACCTAGATTTTAGAGCAAACGAATCATAATTTCAATTTTCAAAGTGTCGAATTCTAGTGAGGTAGGCGCGTCATTGGTGCGACGCGCTAGTGCCTTATTTTGGTGCCAGTTTTTAAGTTCGGTCCAAGATTTTGGGGTCATGGGCCTAAGCCTTCCCATGCATGAAAATACCAATACTTAGCCTTATTTCACCCTCATATCATCGAAGACATTCCCAAATACTCTCCCAAACACTTAGACAATATTTCATCTCCTAAAATCAAGTATCAAAACTCATCTAGATCTAAGGATTTCCTCTCAAGCTTGAAGTCTCCATCTCCAATCTTCTTCAAGGGTTCTACAAGAGCTAAGGTGTGTGGGTTTCTTTCATGGTTTCTTTCAGCCATGATGACCAAGCTTCCTTTTACCTAAAATTGCATGATTTAAAGTTGATTTACTCATGGGTCTTACTTATTATGAATTTCACTGCACACTATGTTGGGGTTTATGAAATTGTGATTGTTTTAGCATGTTTTGAGCTATGGATCTAAGATTTATTATGGGATTTGATGAAGGGTCTTGATGTATATGGTTTGAGGGTATTACCAAGTATTAATTGATGTTTTTACATTGGATTTCCTTGCATTTTTTCACTCTTGAATTGCATGGTTTTACAGTAATACTACACACCCGCCAAGTGTTTGATGAAATGTCCAGGTCATGATTCTTGAGTTGTGAAGGCCTAATGCTTGGCATATAAGATGTATGAATTTATGATGAAGAAAGTATGTTGTATATGTGTTAATTTCATGATAAGCTTCTATAGTGTTACAAGTTGACCACAACCTTGTTGAGGGGTTGGTACCTTGACTACTTTGATGGTGGGTGTTGAGTCCATTAATCTTATTAAAGGATTGTACCTTGACCACTTTGATGGAGGGTGTTAAGTCCATTAACCTTGTTAAGGGGTTGGTACCTTGACCACTTTGATGAAGGGTGTTAAGTCTATTAACATCGTTGAGGGGTTGGTACATAGATCACTACCAAGGGGGTGTTAAGCCTTGGATTCTGAGTACTAGTTGCTTGGTCTATGATGATGGTCTCTTCTTTTCTACCTAATATGTTCTATATAAGCTTGTTTACTTCAAGCATCTTTCATACATGTTATATTGCTACTATACTATCTATTGATTATTATCATTCTGCATTTTGACTATGTTGCCTATCACTTGTTGCATTGCGTCCTACATACTTAGTACATTTAAACGTACTAACGCATACTCCATGCCTATATGATGTTAACATGTAGGAACTAGAGCTCCATTTGGCCATCCTCCTCCTTCACATGGCTTGTTCGATTGTCTCTCAAGCTAGTTGGTGAGTCCTCCATTCCTGGGACATTGGTCTATATTTCTTATGCTCTGTATTGATACTCTCTTCTTTATTGCTACTTTGACTATGAGGGTGAGCCCGGTTGCTTGTCTTAGCCCCCGCTATGTATCTATGTTTAGAGGTGTAGTTGGACAAGTTGAGTATTATGCTTGAGCTTTGACTCATCTATGATATCTAAGTATTACTTCCTCTTTTCTCTCTCGGCCCCTTAGTACCAATTCACCTTGTTATGTTTGTCTTTTATTCTCATTTTAATTACTTCAGCAACAAAGAATGTGTAATGATATGCTACGAGACTTGTTTGGGGTTCCTTCGGGTTCCCCATTCGCCAGTCACGTCTAGGCCCTATGTCCGGGGCATGACAGTTAGTAGAATCCCATTGTCCCATAACAATGTGCCATCGTGGGAAATAGGAGTCACCCACTAGTAGAGGTTGATTACTAGACCAAGCGATAGTAGAGGTTGCTCAATATCAAGGCTTTAGTGGATCCACATGGTATTTTAGGAGGCCACCTTGGCAAGTGATCTCCCTCTTTCTCCAGTGTAGGGAAAACATCGAGACTTTGTAGTTATCTTAAATGGTTTATGTTAGTTAAAGAGTGCTCTGATATATATTCAAAGTTTTCCTTATGACCCCAAGATGTCCTCTTGTGATGATTAATATTGGTTCCTTCATATTATGTCCAAAGGTGTTTTAAATCTCCTATGACTTATTATTTCACATATTCCAATGGTATTTCTCAAAAAGGTATATGAGTATGTCTTCAAGTATGTAAGGTGGTCTCCATTATGATTACTAATATTTCTTTCATAATGAAATAGTCTTTTATGTAAAGTGACATAATTTTCACCCAAGGATATTAATATTTTAATTGTTTATAATAACATATGTTCTCCCACTAACCTAAATCTATATGTCGTATCATGCATTCAAGTAAGGATAAATTCTTTATTTCTCATATGCATTATATCATGTTCTATGGCGAAAGTAAAATGTTTAATTTATAACCTACATGCATGTTCCAAGTTTATATGATTTCCTTATTCATGACTATGCTCATCTATGCATCCTACTAAGATCTTTCCAAAGTTGCATTTTGACGTTTAAACTATATTGGCTTGATTATGACTTACTAATTGCCTTGTAAATGTATGATTTTAACTTGAGACTTAACATGAATCATCTAATCATTGTTCCTGTGTCATGCATTGCATATTCACATGCTAGTATATTCAAAGTGCTTATGCATACTTCAACACCTACATGATTTAACCATGTGGGGATCAATGCTCCTCGATATCCTCACGCGGCTAGAATCAGAGTTTCGCAGCAGAAGTTGGTGAATCCTCTAGTTCAAGGATGACAACCTAGCTTTATTTCTAGGTTGATGTATTAAGATATTTTAGTTTTGGGTTGTATAGTTCCTCTTGCTATGATTGTATTTAAGGGTGAGCTTGAACATGTCATAGCCCCCGCCAAGTTGTGTTAGAGGTATTATTGGTTGTATCAGATTCATATTTCTAGATGGTTTACTTTTAAGTTATGGACCTTAGCCCCATTTCCTCCAGTTTTCTATTTCATCTTAGCATTTTATGCGTATGAATGCTTATGATATGTAAGATGGCTTGGGTGAGTTACCTTTGGGTGTCTCATTCGCCGTGTGACGACTAGGCCTCCTATGTTGGGTCGTTACATATAAACCATTCAAAACATAATTAGCCTCAAGTTAAGAATTTAACAACACAAAACCATAAGAAAAGAGAGAGAAATAAGTGTAAGTTATACGCTTATCAGGTATACTCCTTCACACTCATGCCACCTTACCTCAAATTCATGAACTCTATCACTTTAGCTTCCCTTACTTCAAGTGGGAAGAAATGTTCAAGGAAAGTGATCTTAAATGTCTCCCGATCAATAGAACCTTCTTCAACTCTTTTGGACTTTCATTTTGTGAACCGAACATGAGCAACTCCCTTAAATTGTTAACCCGCCAATTTGGCCTTCTCCTTCGGAAGATACCCCTATGATCTCCACCACCTTGCAAACCTCATCTATAAAATCTTGTGGATCCTCATCTAACATGGAACCATAAAACTCCGGGCCATTCATTCTAGAAAAGTTCTTATCCTAAATGCTGGATAAGGAGTCTTTGGAGAAGCAGCAACTTGAGCCAACATAGTAATCGCATCCCCAAACTCATCATTGTGACTTGGTCATTATGAGGACCTTGAGGAAATTGAGGATCAAGAGGAACTTATTCCTCATTAGCATCACCTCCCCTAGACAATGGAGCATGTCGAGGAGCCATTTTCTGAAGCTGTCAAATGACAAGCATTAAGGAATGAGAGCCTTGAAGGCATGACATAGATCATCAATGGAGCAAAGATTTCCTAAATGTCTCATGGCCTCTCGCTCATGGATGTGGCGCACTTCACACCTATGAACAATTCTGTACTGGAAGCAACATGTTGAACTCCCTAGGATACTTTCAAACCTTGTGCTCTGATACCAAGTCTCTCATGATCCAAACTTAGGGCATAGGCATGACATGATGAATGTGACACCCAAAAGCACCCTATCCAAGCTTGTTTTTCATATCTTTAGCATACATAAGAAAACGTAAGAAATTCATAAAAGAGAAAGAAAGAAAAATGTAATAGCATAAGAGTCAAATGTTTCCCTTAGGGGAACTACATCAACCATGGCCTAATACATGCTTCTACATAAAGATCTTAATAGGGTCTAGCACATAGCTCACCCTCAAGATGTTATACCAAGAGAAGTCATAAAGTCTCAATTATAAGGAAAACATCATATGAAATGGCTTGTTCCTGAATCTAGCAACTCACCAACAAGTCTTCAAAGCTCAAATTTAAGTCTAGCCACAAGATGGAGGACTAGTCTCATCATCGCCCGTTCTTACATGGTTAGATCATGTAGAAAAAAGTGTGTGTTAGTATGTTGAATGCACTAAGCATGTAAGTATGCCATGCATCATGGAACATCATAACATAACGTCAATATACATAATCATAACATACAATAAGGACACAATATGAATGAGCAATGCATGTTAAAGACTATGAGCAGAAGCATCTTTAAAAACTTTCATAATCTTTGCATACATATGCGGGAATAAGACCATGCGGATTATTACATGGAATACCAATATTCTCTCTACAATAAGAGAAATAGGAGTCTACTTTGTCAAGGTAGACTCAACCCTACTTTTAGGGTTATCCCAAGCACAATGAGTGTCAAATGACCATAAAAGATCCCACCCTTTAGATTTAACCCTAGAAAGGTGAGTATCAAATGAACATAATGCTAAATGGATCCAATACCTAGCTTTATAGGAATTAATCATCAAGCTATGATGACACCTATTTATGAGACTTGAGGACTTATATAAGGACCCTGGGGATAGTCCCCCTCACAGAAGCACATTCGGTGCAAAGTCATATCCCACGAAATACATAATCTTGTATATACATAGCTTTCAACATAACTCACACTTTCATAGCTTGTATAATAGTCATCATAACTTCATGAAATCATCTCGTATTATAGGAATAGTCCATCTACATAACTTTCATATAGTATGGGGTTTCCTTGGAAATCCTAAGCACCATGGCGCACCTAGGGCCTAGCTTGGCTCATGACAATACAACAACATAATTCAAACTCGTTAAAATTAATATGACACAAATGGCTAACCAGATCATTCAGATTCTCAATAAAGCACAAGTTTAGAATGGAAAATCATTGCAACACCAAATCATAACTAATGAAAATTTTAAACCAAATGACTACGAAATATAAAAAATTAAACTAAGACTTTTCAGAATGAGATTAAGCTATATTTTAGACCAAAAATTTAAACCAGAAACATATTCTCAACGATTCAGATATATATATCCTAAATCATATTCAAGTTAATGCAAATATAAAAGACGTATGTATCATTGTTAAATGGCATCTTTACTATACTAAAAGCAAAAGACCCAAATCTAAACAAGCAAAGAATTTTAATCCTTATTGACATTATCAAAAATCAACTAACTGACTAACTAGAGCTTGAAAAAGAAAGAAGGCTTAAATAAGGATGAGACAGTATTCCTTTTCTAGAGTAGCAAATAGGGGTTTCTTGTCAAGAATTCTAGACTCAAACTCGACTTTGGAACTCAAAGTCAAAATAAAAACAAATATGAGATAAGAAAGAAAAGAAGTTATGTGATTTTGAAAATTTAGAGCTTGTAGCAAAAGAGTGTGAACCATGCTTTTGTTTCATTTTTTGAATTAGTGTTCTAATTCCTCTCGATGATCTCTGAACACAAGTATTTATAAAAAGAAATCAGAGTTCTTAAGTGAGATTTGAGCTTGAAATTTTATATTTTGGTCAAAGGACATTCAAAAGGTTAGTTGGATATTCACGTGATTGAGAGACACACTATGAAAATGAAAAGGAAAGCTCTATCCACAGTTTTTGAATGCTTGTTGCTTGCCTGAAAATGGGAGAATGAGAGGCTGCCCCTGTGGCTACTATTGGACAAGATACAAGATTTGAAAACCTAAAATGAATTTGAGTAACTTCGATTAGTTTGGGTTGCTATGTTGGACCATTATTTCTAAGCTTCTTGGCAGATTTGGGCAAACCAATTGACTGAAGTATTTTTTGCCTTTTTTTTCTTTTTAGTAGTGTTGTTATTGTTGTTGTACTAGTAGTAGTAGTAGTAGTAGTAGTAGTAGTAGTAGTAGTAGTAGTAGTAGTAGTAGTTTGAGGGAAAGAATTCTTGATGAAGCCCATAATTCCTCTTAATCTATCCACCCCGACTCCACCAAAATGTATAGAGACTTGAGGGAAGTGTGTTGGCGGGGAGGCATGAAGAGAGATATTGCCAAATTTGTTTCCGGTTGCCATAGTTGTCGACAAGTCAAAGACGAACACCAAAGGTCGGGTGGCCTAACCCAAGATATAGAGATTCCTACTTGGAAATGTTTTGATTCCATATGGGTGGTAGTTGATAGGATGACGAAATCGGCGCACTTTCTACCGGTCAAGACTATATATGGGGCTGAAGAGTATGCAAGATTGTACATCCATGAGTCAGTGAGGTTGCATGGCGTTATCTTATTCATTATATTGGATCATGTTGCACAATTTACTTCACACTTTTGGAGTTATTTGCAAAGGGTTCTTGGAACCAAAGTTTATCTTAGTACGGCTTTTCACCCTCAAACGGACGGCCAAGCCGAAAGGACAATTCAAACATGAGAAGATATGCTTAAGGCTTGTGTCTTGGAGCTTAAAGGTAGTTGGGATGATTATCTCTCATTGATTGAGTTTTCCTACAACAACAGCTACCACTTTAGCATCGGTATAACTCCTTTTGAGGCTCTTTATGGGAGATGTTATAGATCACCGGTGGGTTGGGTTGAGGTTGGAGAGGTGGCTTTGTTAGGGACGAACCTGGTTATGAATGCTCTTGAGAATATTAAGATGATTAGGGAAAGATTGAGGACAGCCCAAAGTAGTCAAAAATCCTATGCTGATGTACAGAGAAGGGACCTAAAATTCCAAGTGGATGATTGGATTTATTTGAAGGTTTCTCTAATGACAGGTATTGTCTGGTTTGGAAAAAAGGTGAAGTTGAGTCCAAGGTATGTTGGTCCTTATTATGATAAATAGGGTTGACAAGGTAGCTTATGAGTTGAAGTTGCCTAGTGAAATAAATTTGGTTGATCCGGTATTCCACTTCTCTATGTTAAGAAAATGTGTTGGTAATCCTAATGCCATTGTGCCTCTTGATATTATGGGTGTTGTTGAAGACAATTTAACTTATGAGGAGGTGTAGTTTTAGATCTTGGATAGGCAAGTAAAGAGATTGAGAAATAAGGAGGTAGCATCCATTAAGGTCCTTCGAAAGAACCAACAAGTTGAAAGTACTACTTGGGAGGCCGAAGAGGACATGCAAAAGCGGTACCCTTATCTCTTCCAATCAACTCTATCCTAAGGTACTACTCCCATTTTCCTATTTGACTTCAAGCCTTACATTTCATCCCCTAAGTAGTCATATTCATTCATGTTTAAGTTTGTAAACTTATGATGATTTTACACTTATGTTGAGAATTTGAAAATGGTGTTTCACATGTTATGTTACATTCTTGTTGGGGATGATTTATTCATGATCACACTTAACTTGTACGCCTCATCTACAATCGGGGAGGATTGTTCCCAAGGGGGAGATATTGAAACGACTCCAAAAAGTGCCCAAAAACGTGCGTCAGAATGCCCAAAATATTGATTTATTTATATCTAAAAATTCATTTACTTTTTCAAAAATCTGACTTCATATTCTTGTTTGGGGGTTCTAACTTAGGGTGACAAGGGTCTAATATTGATTTTAAAGCGAAGAAATCAATTTATGAAATTGCACATGATGCAATTTCTAGAGATCTTTCTGCAAGTCGCTTCTGCGACGCGAAGTAGTGTAATTGTAGTTTCCGCATCTCCTCCACGATGCGGAGATGTGTATCTAGGTGCTGTCTTTTTTTAGCCTGCTCAATATTTTTTTTCTAAGTGTTGGGCCCAAATTTCCCAAACGTGTTTTCACTTATACTTAGAATTATTTTACTCTTATATCACCCTAAACATTTCCCAAAACTTATTCTTACACTTAGTCTTATTTCATTCTCAAAAACGAAGTCTGAAAACCCACATCCGAATTTAAGGATTCTCTTCAAGCTTCAAGTCTCTATTGTCAACCTTCACAAAGAACTTCTCCAAAGCTAAGGTATGTGGTGTTGAACTATTAGGTCCTTTCACCCATGGTGCATAAACCCTCTTTTCCTTAATATTGCATGACCTAAAGTTAATTTTACATGTGGGTCTTCAATATTGAGAAATTTACTGCACAGTGATTCTAATACATGAATGCATGGTTGTTTAGCATGTTTTGAGCTTCAAATCTTAGATCTAGTGTTGGATTTAATGGGGGTTTTGATATGAAAGTCTTGCGGGAGTTGCAAGGTGTTTCTTAAAGGTTTACCACTTATTTTCCTACATGATTTCATCTCTAAATTGCATGTTCTTTTATTATTTCAACAAAAGAAGCACGGGCTTCTTTGCAAGAAGAACTTTTTTGTCTTGGTTCCGATTCAATACTAAACAAGTCCGAACTAATTGAATACTTGTGTCAGAAATTTCACCTATTACACACCCCCAAGGTGTTTGATAAAATGCCCGATTATGGTTTCTTGAGGAATTGAAGGTCCAAAACATGAGATATGATATGAATGATATTATGATGATTAGATGGTGATGAAGTGATGATTATTCCTATATGAGGTATTGCATTAGAGCTTATGACGAATCCTATACAAAGTATTACATAGACCATGCCCAACCCGAGGGAAAAGAGCCAGGTAATTGGATGGGGTTTTATACTCATTCACTAGGGTGATGGGTGCGATCATCACCAACGTAAATGAGGGGTTTATTTATCATTTACTAGAGTGAGAAATGCGATTATCACCAACCTACCGAGGGATTTGTACCTTGGAGAGATAGCTTCGTCTCATCTTCACATATGATATTCTATAAGAGCATAATTTACTCAGCATTTTTACTTATGTATTGAATATGCATGCAATATTGCTATACAATGTCTATTGCCTATTATCTTGCATTTTGGATTGTGATGCCTATCTATTGTTGCATTGCATCCCACATACTTAGTACATTCAAATATACTAATGCATACATGATATCACCATGTAGGAATTAGTGCCCGAGTTGATCATCCTCCTCCTCCACCACACAGTTAGATAGTTCTACTCCAAGCTTGTAGTGAGTCCTCCATTTTCGAGGCCTTGGTTATTTCTTTTCCCTACTATTTATGTATTGAGACACTACCTTATATTATATTTTACTATGAGGATGAGCCCAGATACCATGTCTTGGCCCCTGTTCTTTCTATGTTTTAGAGGTGTATGTTGGACAAGGTGTGTACTGTGTATGAGCTTGACTCTTGACTTTTAACGTCGATGTTTATGCAAGTTTTCCTTACTCCCCTTGCTCTTACTTTAATTACATATGTCTTTTCTTAAGCTTCCGCAGCCAAGGATGTGTGACGATATGCTAAGAGGCTTGTTTGGGGTCCCTTCGGGTTCTCCATTCCCCGTGTCACGTCTAGTTCCTCGGGTTAGGTTGTGACAAACTTGGTACCAAAGTACTAGGTTGATAGATCCTTGGAGTCCAACGCACCTCGTCGATTTAGAGTCTTGTTCATGATTATGAAGTGCACCATAACTATGAATAGGAAGCTATGAGGCATTTTAGGAAATGTTTCCCTTATTCATGTCCTAAGTCATGCTATAGAGTTGTGATAAGTATTCTCCCCTAACGATTGTTCTTCATGATGCAAGATCATGCCAAATACTAGAGGAAAGTGTGCCTAAAATCCCAAGAGTAACCTACCAATGGTGAGCTCTGAGATGCCCTTACTAATCTTGCCCACGTGGTGGCTAATCAAGTTCAACAAGGTCCCAAGCCCCTCATGCTACTACCTCGGAAACTAAGGTAAGGGATTTCACGAGGATGAATCCTCTGGTTTTTCATGGGTTGAAGGTGGATGAAGATCCACAAGAGTTTGTTGATGAAATCTATAAAATCTTGTCTCTTTTGGAGGGGGGGCCAAATAAGAAGGTGGAGTTGGCAGCGTACCAACTCAAGGGGGTGGCCTAAATTTGGTTTGACCATGGAGAGGTGAGAAAGGTAATGGCTATGTGGTGCTTTGGGAGGAATTCAAGTTGTCCTTCCTTAATCGGTTCTTCCCTCTTGAGCTTAGGGAAGCGAAGTTGGTTGAATTTATGAACTTGAAGCAAGGTAGTATGAGTATGAGGGAATATTCCCTCAAATTTAACCAACTCTTAAAGTATACTCCTCACTTGATGGTCGATTCAAGGTCAAAAATGAATAAGTTTGCTATGGGGGTCTCCAATTTGGTAAGTGAATAGTATCGATCCGCAATGCTTAATGGTAACATGGACTTGTCTCGGTTGATGACATACGTCGAGCAAATGGAAAAAGAAAAGTTTATAAAGAGGAGGACCTACCTTAAGCGCAAGTTCGAAAGGGGTGCTAGATTTCAAGGCCCGAGGCCTCCTTATGCTTCTAATAGGAGGTTTGCCAATAACTTCCCTGGGCCTCAAGGTAATGTTGGTTGTGTGCTCCAATTTGATGTGTGTCCTAGGTGTGGAGGGGGTCATAAGGGCCCATGTGTAAAGGGTACCAAGGCATGTTTTGATTGTGGGGAGCTTGGTCACAAGAGGGTTGATTGTGCAAGAAAGAGTGGCAAGGTTCGGAGTGCAAATGAGGTCCCATTGGGTAGAGGTGGTCCTCAAGGTGGTGCGCCAAGGCACAATCACTTTTATGATCTACATGGGAGGCAAGGGGTTGGTGTGTCCCCCGATGTTGTTACCGGTATGTTGAAAATTTTTTATCTTGATATATGTGCTTTGATTGATTCGGGTGCCACCCTTTCCTTTGTTACCCCTTTTGTTGCTAAAAAGTTCCATGTTAAGCCAGAGTTGTTGCATGAGTCATATGAAGTGTCTACTACTATTGGTGCATCCATTCTTGCTAGAAGGGTGCATAGGAATTTTCTGGTTTACATATTGCATAAAATCCTACCTTGTTATAGTGTTGAATTAGAAATGGTTGATTTTGATGTTGTTCTTGGGATGGATTGGTTGCATCCATATGATGCTTCTATTGTTTGTAGAACCCGTAGGGTCAAGTTTCAATTTCCAAATAAATCCATCCTTGAGTGCGAAAGTCATGATGTCATAGTGAGGGGTAGGTGCATCTTATGCATTAAAGCCCATAGGTTGATTTCCAAGAGGTGTTTGTATCATCCTGTGAGAGTCAAAGATGTGGAGTCGAAAGTCCCTTCCATTGAGTCGATTCCGGTTGTGAATAAGTTTCTTGATATCTTTCAAAATGCCCTCCCTGGTGTCCCTCCCAAAAGGGAGATAGATTTTGGTATAGATCTCCTTCCCGACACCTAACCTATCTTCATTCCCCCTTATCGTATGGCCCCAGCGGAGTTGAAGGAGATAAAGGAGCAATTGAAGGATTTGTTGGAGAAGGGGTTTATTAGACCAAGCCAATCCCCTTGGGGTGCACCAGCATTGTTTGTAAAGAAGAAGGATGGGTCACTTAGAATGTGCATTGACTACCGGCAACTCAATAGGGTCACTATAAAAATAGATATCCTCTTCCAAGGATTGATGACTTGTTGACCAATTGCAAGGAGCTAGCGTTTTGTCTAAGATTGATCTTCGGTCCGGATACCATCAAGTGAGGATGAGGGAGTGTGATATTCCCAAGACGGCCATCTAATCTAGATATGGGCATTATGATTTTCTAGTGATGTCCTTTGGGTTGACTAATACACCGGCAATTTTCATGGACCTAATGAATAGAGTCTTCAAGCCCTACCTTGATTCCTTTATGGTGTTCTTCATTGATGGCATTTTGATCTATTCTCCTAGTACGAAAGAGCATATGGGTCATTTGAGGTTTGTGTTGCAAAGGTTCAGGGAGGAGAGATTGTATACTAAATATGATAAGTGTGAATTCTAGTTGAAGGATGTTGCATTCTTGGGTCATCTGGTGTCAGGGGATGGCATAAACTTTTATCCTTAGAAAACCGATGTGATTAGGAATAGGCCTAGACCATTGAACCTGTCTGATATTAGGAGTTTCTTGGGCCTTGCAGGTTACTATAGATGGTTTGTGAATGGGTTTTATTCCATTGCTTCTCCTGTGACAAAATTGATCAAAAGAAGGTGAAATTTGTGTGGACCAACGAATGTGAGAAAAGCTTCCAAACATTGAAAGATAAACTTCTGTCCACTCCTATATTATCTCTACAGTATGGGTTTGAGGGTTTTGTTGTGCGTTGTGATGCACTAGAGTTGGTTTGGGTTGTGTACTAATGCAAAATGGTAAGGTCATAGCCTATGCTTCTAGACAACTCAAGGTGCATGAAAAGAACTACCCTACCCATCATCTTGAATTAGCCGTCATGGTGTTCACATTAAAGATTTAGCGACATTATTTGTATGGGGTGCATTTCGATGTCTTCATCGACCATAAGAGCCTTCAATATGTCTTCACTTAAAAAGATCTTAACTTGAGACAGAGAAGGTGGCTAGAACTCCTTAAGAACTATGACATGAATGTGCATTATCATCCTAGTAAGGCTAATATTGTGGAAGATGCTTTGAGTAGGGTGTCTATCGGTAGCCTAACTCATGTGGATGGTGGTGATAGGGAGATGGCTAGGGAGGTGCATATGTTAGCTAGATTATGGGTGAGGTTGGAGGATGTAGATGATGGTGTTGTTGTTATTGATGGCTCTAAATCTTCCTTGATCCATGAGGTGATATCTAAATAAGATATAGACTCCTCCTTACTTGAGTTGAAGGCCTTGGTGAGAGAGGGAAAGTTAGAGGTTTTCTCTGAAGGGATAGATAGGGTCCTTAGATATCAAGGTAGGTTATGTGTGCCATTTGTTGATGGTTTGAGGGAGAGAATTCTTGATGAAGCCCATAATTCCTCTTATTCTATCCACCCTGGCTCCACCAAAATGTACAGAGACTTGAGGGAAGTGTATTAGCGGGGAGTCATGAAGAGAGATATTGCCAAATTTATTTCCAGTTTCATAGTTGTCGACAAGTCAAAGCCGAACACCAAATGCCGGGTGGCCTAACCCAAGATATAGAGATTCCTACTCGAAAATGGGAGGTGATTAACAAGGACTTTATGGTTGGGTTGCCCAAGACTAGGAAATGTTTTGATTCCATATGGGTGGTCTTTGATAGGATGACGAAATCAGCTCACTTTCTACGGTCAAGACTACATATGGGGATGAAGAGTATGCAAGGTTGTACATCCATGAGTTAGTGAGGTTGCATGGGGTTCTCTTATCCATTAAATTAGATCATGGTGCATAATTTACTTCACACTTTTGGAGATCTTTTCAAAGGGTTCTTGGAACCAAAGTTCACCTTAGTACGTCCTTTCACCCTCAAACGGATGGACAAGTCGAAAGGACAACTCAAACACTTGAAGATATACTTAGGGCTTGTGTATTGGAGTTTAAAGGTAGTTGGGATGACCATTTCCCAATGATTGAGTTTACCTACAACAATAGCTACCACTCTAGCATCGGTATGGCTCCTTTTGAGGCTCTTTATAGGATACGTTGTAGATCACCGGTGGGTTGAGTTGAGGTTGAGGTGGATTTGTTGGGGCCAGATCTGGTTATAGATGCTCTTGAGAAGTTTAAGATGATTAGGGAAAGATTGAGGACAGCCCAAACTCATCAAAAATTTTATGCTGGTGTACGGAGAAGGGACCTAGAATTCCTAATGGGTGATTAGGTCTATTTGAAGGTTTCTCCAATGAAAGATGTGGTCTGGTTTGGCAAAAAGACGAAGTTGAGTCCTAGGTATGTTGGTACTTATGAGGTGATAAAGAGGGTTGGCAAGGTAGCTTATGAGTTAAAATTGCCTAGTGAAATAAATTTGGTACATCCGGTATTCCATGTCTCTATGTTGAGAAAACGTGTTTGTGATCCTAATGCCATTGTGCCTCTTAATGTTGTGGGTATTGTTGAGGACAATTTATCTTATGAGGATGTTCCACTTTAGATCTTGGATAGGCAAGTAAAGAGATTGAGAAAAAAGGAGGTAGCGTTCGTTAAGGTCCTTTGGAAGAACCAACAAGTCAAAAGTTCTACCTGGGAGGCCGAAGCGGACATGAAAAAGTGGTATACTTATCTCTTCTACTCCACTCGAGCCTAAGGTACTACTCCCAAGTTCCATATGTGACTTCAAGCCTTACATTTCAGCCCCAGAGTCATTCATATACATTCATATTTAAGTTGGTAAACTTATGATGATTTTACACTTATGTTGACAATTTGAAAATGGTATTTTACATGTTATGTTGCATTCTTGTTGGGGATGATTTGTTCATGATCACTCTTGTCTTGTACATCTCTTATACAATCAGGGAGGAATGTTCCCAAGGGGGAGGTATTGAAACATCTTCAAAAAGTGTCCAAAAACGTGCCTTGGAATGCCCAAAATTTTGATTTCTTTATATCTAAAAATCCATTTGGTTTTTTGAAAATTCGACTTCATATTTTTGTTCGGAGGGTCCAAAATTAGGGTGACAAGGGTCTAACCTCGATTTTAAAGAGAAGAAATTGATTTATGAAATTGTACATGGTGCAATTTCCAGAGAGCTTTCTATGTCATTTCCGCGACGTGGAGCAATGTAATGGGAGTATCCACGTCGTCTCCGTGGCGCAGAGATGTGTATCTAGGCGCTTTCTTTTTTTAGCTTGCTCAATATTTTTTTTCTAAGTGTTGGGCCCAAAATTCCCAAGCGTATTTTCACTTATAGTTAGAATTATTTTACTCTTATATCACCCTAAACATTTCCCAAAACCCATTCTCACACTTTTAGTATTATTTTACTCTCAAAAAACAAGTCCCAAAACCCTCATTCAAATTTAAGGATTCTCTTCAAGCTTCAAGCTTCAAGTCTCTATTGTCAACCTTCACCAAGAACTTCTCCAAAGCTAAGGTATGTGGTGTTGAATTATTGGGTCCTTTCACCCATGGTGCCTAAACCTTCTTTTACTTAATATTGCATGAGTTAAATTTGATTTTACTTGTGGGTCTTGAATATTTTGAGAAATTTACTACATAGTAATTCTAATACATGAAAGTATGGTTGTTTTAGCATGTTTGAGCTTCAAATCTTGGATCTAATGTTGGATTTAATGAGGGGTTTTGATATGAATATCTTGGGGGTGTTGTTAGGTGTTGCTTAAAGGTTTTACCACTAATTTTCTTGCATGATTTCATCTCTAAATTGCATGTTCTTTTACCCCCATTACACATCCCCGAGGTGTTTGATAAAATGTTTGGTTGTGGTTTCTTGAGGAATTGAAGGTGCAAAGCATAAGATATGATATAAATGATCTTATGATGATTATATGTAATGAAATAATAATGAAATGAGCTTATGAACATGATTATTCCTATATGAGATGTTGGATTAGAGCTTATGATGAATCCTTTATAAATTGTTGCATAGACCATGCCCAACCCGGGGGGGAAGAGTTGGGTAACCGTATGAGGGTTTATACTCATCCACTAGGGTGATGGGTGCGATCACCACCAACTAGATGGGGGTTCATACTCATTCACTAGGGTGATGGGTGCGATCATCACCAATCTAATGAGGGGTTTATTTCTTATTCACTAGGGTAATGGGTGTGATCATCACCAATCTACTGAGGGGTTTGTACCTTGGAGAGCTAGCTTGGTCTCATCTTCACATATGATATTATATATGAGCATGATTTACTTAGCATGTTTACTTATGCATTGATCGTACATGTCATATTGCTATACTATGTCTATTGCATATCGTCTTGCATTTTAGATTGTGATACTTATCTATTTTTGCATTGTATCCCACATACTTAGTACATTAAAAAGTATTAACACATATTCTTACCTACATGATATCACCATGTAGGAACCGATGCCCGAGTTGATCATCCTCTTCCTCCTCCACGTGGTTAGATGGTGCTACTCCAAGCTTGTGGTGAGTCATCCATTTTCAGGACTTTGGTTATGTATTTTTCCTACTATCTATGTATTGAGACACTACCTTCTGTTATATTTGACTATAAGGGTGAACCTGATTACCATGTCTTGGCCCCCGCTCTTTCTATGTTTTAGAGGTGTATGTTGGACAAGGTGTGTACTATGTATGAGCTTGACTCTTGACTTTTGACTTCGATGTTTATGCAAGTTTCCCTTACTCCCTTTGCCCTTACTTTAATTGAATATGTCTTTTTTTATGCTTCCGGAACCAAGGATGTGTGATGGTATGCTAAGAGGCTTGTTTGGGGTCCTTTCGAGTTCCCTATTCGTTGTGTCATGTCTAGGCCCTAGGCTTGGGTCATGACACCAGCCTTGCCACCTGCCTGTGGTCAAGGTAATATCAGAATGCCTTAACCTTGCCACCTGTTCGTGGTCAAGGAGTATCAAAGTGTCATATCCTCGCCACCTCCCTGTGGTCAAGGGAATATAAGATATGAATCCCACCATTGCCCCCTACTATGGTCAAGAGGGAAGATACCAATGTGGAGCATAATACTCTTGCCTCTTATCCGGGTCAAGGGATGTCAGAAGCAACATACGACAGATGTAAATAAAATATACAACCTAGCAATGCATGTTCAAGTAGAATTGCATCAAAACAAGAATACTGATATCTGAATCTCTTATAATCATATACACGCAAAGATTAATATCAAGAGTCTCAGTAATGCCTAAACCATCATCATGTCTCAGATCATCATAATTATATCAGTAGTCAAGAATATCAACAACGTCGGACCTTACTCATCCTAATTATGCAAGAATATCAGTAAGATCGTACCTTACTCATCCCAATTATACAAGAATATCAATCATACTAGATTTTACTCATCCCAATTATACATATACATCTCATAGGTATCTCAACAGCTATCAATTAGCACATAATTACCCAAGATGTCTCACAAGTCTCCTATTACCACATTTAATCCAAAATCACCATAATCCTCAACATTTTATCTCGTTTTATCATTGGGATCAAAGTTTACATCATAAATTGGCTCAAGTAGAATTAAAGGTTAGTTGAGCCTACCTCAATGCCAAAACTGAACTCGAGCAAGCTTTCAACCAAGTCAATCCAAAAAAATGATCCTCAAATTGATACACCACTATCTACAATAGATACTATACATGAAGAGGGGCATTTTGATACCGATATTAGCATAAATTATGCATAGGGGTAAAATGGTCAATTTTAGGGCTAAAATCTAAAGTTCTCAAATCTGAAAATAAACTTTAAAATCAAGTTTTACGTCAAAAATGGAGTTCGTGAGTGAAGATCTCCTAAAATTGAGTACAAATTGATTAAGAAATCAACATTTAAAGTTTTGAGATCGAAGACCAAAAATCCCTAATATGGAGTATTCAAAACCATGATGTCAAGACAAAATCAAGATAAAACTTAACAAAAAAACTTGAATTAGTGTTAGGATCACTTACCCTAGTTAAAACTACGAAAACCTCTTCTCAAAATTGCCCAAAAAGCTTAGTAAGTTCAAAAATAGATTGAAATTATGTTTTTCGAGTTTAAAACTGTCTAGGTCACACATAATATCCGTGATTGTGGACAGGCAACTATAAATACAGGGGCCAAAATAGTAGATCCTACATGAATGTGGGCTGGCATAACGAACGTAAAGGTCAAGGGGATTCACCCTTCGCAAATGTGGAGGCCTGGGACACTTGCACCAGATATCAACAAAAATCAACAAAACCAAGTCCAATCCCATGGTCGGAATGGACCCTCGGAACTCATCCGGAATCAGAATTTCAAAAACTCCATATGTATGTATAGTAGAAACAACAATCTAGACTCAACGGGATCGTCAAAAATAAGTTTCAAGGCCTCCTCGTCACATTTAAGAATGCAACATGATAAAACTAGCTTAATACTTGAAATATCAAAACTGCCCTTGGTTACTCCAAAAATTATTATGAAACAATTTCTAGCATTAGTTTTGCCATCCAGAACTACTAGAACTATCGAAATACCGATCCAAGCTTTTAAAGTCCGAATATTGACCAAAGGCAAACTTTGATAGTGAAAACAACTAAAAACACATCTTTGGGCCTAAAAACCTCATTTTAACTTTGAATTCAGCTCTGTAACTTTTCATAGACCATTTTCGGCATTCCAAAGCTAATGGAATCAACGGATCCCCAATCTGAACTCAAAACTCAGAATGTTATAGAAACTCACTTTTTCAACAACTTGAGCTTCCAAAACTGCCAAAACTTATATTTTCAACTTTTAAACCCCAAAATTTTAGTTCCAATAATACAGATAGAGAAACTTATGAAACGATAAAATGATAACTTTCATAAATAGGGCCAAAAATAACCAATCAGTTTATTAATATCATTCACCACTAAAAATAATGTTCATCTTCTAACATAAAGGAAAATGAAGTATGTGAAGCCTCAAATAAGCTAGGATATGTGGCCCGCATGTCAGACTCCTACTCCCAAATAGCCTCATCAATAGATCGGTACTACCACTGAACCTTCACAGAAAGTATATCTTTGGATCTCAATCTCCTGACCTATTTGTCCAATATAGCTATAGGCTCCTCCTCGAAGGACAAATATGGGCACAACTCAACAAAATCATAACAGATCACATAGGATTCACTAGGAATGTACAGGTGAAACATGGAAACATGGAATATGGATGAACAACCAATAAACCAGGTGGCATGGCCAACTCATAAGCCACGTCACCTACCCTCATGAGAATCTCAAAGGGGCCAATGAATCTAGGAATGCTCTTACCCCTCTTCGCAAATCTCATCACACCCTTCATTGTGGAAAATTTAAACCATACACTATCACTAACAAGGAACTCAAGAGGCCTAACCTCCTATTTGCATAACTCTTCTTACGACTCTGAGTTGTCAAAAGTCTATGCTGAATCAGTCAGACCCGTTCCATGGCATACTGAAGCAAATCAACACCCAACACCTCGGCTGAACCTGAATCAAACCATTTGATCGATGATCTACACCTCTGGCCATACAAGGCCTTAAATGGTGCCATCTAGATGCTAGAATTGCAACTGCTATAATATGCCAACTCTGCCAATGGTAAGTGTTGATCCCACTGGGGCCTAAAATCAATCACACAGGCCCTAAGCATGTCCTCCAAAGCCTAAATTGTGCGCACGAACTAAACTTCAATCTGAAGGTGAAAAGCTGAACTCAAATCCACTCTAGTACCCAAACAACACTGTAGATTCCACATGAAGTAGTAAGTAAGCATAGACCCTCAGTCTAAAACTATAGACACTGGCACCCAATGTGATCTGACTATGTCCAGGATATACAATCTTGCCACTTGCTCCATACTATAGCTAGCCTTCACTGGTATAAAGTGAGTCAACTTGGACAAACAATTAACAACCATCCAAACAGAGTCAAACTTGCCTAAGGCCATTGGCAAACATGTAATGAAATCCATAGTAACCCTCTTCCATTTTCACTCGAGAATGGACATCCTTTGCGTTGATCTACCGGGCCTATGGTGCTCATACTTGACTTGTTGGCAATTCAAAAATGTGGCCACAAACTCAGCTATGTACCTCTTCATACCAAACCACCAATAATGTTCTTTCAGATCATGGTAAATCTTTGTCACACCTAGATGAATAGAATATCAAGCACCATGGGCCTATTCTAGTGTCAATCTCACCCAATCCCCAATTTGAGGCATACAATAAAGCACGATGGGCCTATTCTAATATCAATCTCAACCAATCCCTAACTAGAGGCACACAAACTCTAATATTTATCCTCAGAACACCATCAAAATCAATAACAGCCACCTTGGCTTTACCACTCAGCACTTTGTCACGAATCATGTACAACCTGGGGTCCTTAAATGGATGAGCATATATCTGATCAAATAAAGAAGATTTAGCCTCAACAAAGGCCAAAATACTCTAAGGAGGAGAAATATCCAAACGAACCATCTAACTAGCAAGCGACTCAACCTCCAAAGCTAAGGTCCTCTCCTCTGCCCTCAACAATATCAAACTCCCATACTAGTACCCTTTTGGCTCAAAGTACCTGCCACTACATTAGACTTCCTAGGGTAACATAGAATAGAGATATCATAGTCTTTAAGAAACACTAACCACCTATGCTATCTCATGTTTAGGTTAGGCTGAGAAAAGATGTATTTAAGACTCCAGTGATCAGTAAAGGTCTCATAATGCACCCCATAAAGATAATGTCTCCACAACTTTAACACAAATATAACCGCAACCAACTCCAAGTTATGTGTAGGGTAGTTTCTCTCATACACCTTCAGCTAGCTAGAAGTATAGGCTATCACCTTCCCTCTCTACATCGATACACCACCCAAACCCATGCCAGAAGGATCACAATATACCACAAATGGCACTCCCTCCTCGAGTAAAGCAAGAATTAGTGCAAAAGCCAACTAACCTTGAGCTTTTGAAAGTGCACCTCACAATGATCCGACCACTGAAATGCCATAGCCTTCTGAGTCAACCTAGTCAATGTGGCTACTATAGAGGAAAATTCCTAAATGAAATATCGATAATACCCTACTAAACCAATAAAACTTCGAATCTCAATTAGATAAGTAGGCATAGCCCACTCACGAACCGCTGCAATCTAATCTGATCAACCATAATACCCTCTATAGATATAACATGGCCAAGAAATACAAAAGACTCAAGCCAAAACTCACGATTTGAGAACTTCGCATACATCTTCTTTTCCCTTAATCGCTGAAGTATGGTCCTCAAGTGTTGAACATAAGTGGCCTCGCTCATGGAATAAACCAAGATATCATCTATGAACACTATCACAAAGATGTCCAAATAATATTTGAACACTCGATTTATAACCTCCATAAAAGCAGTCGGGGCATTAGTCAACCCAAATGACATAATGACGAACTCATAATGCCCATAACGGGTCCTAAAAGATATCTTCAGATTATCGGACTCTCAAACTATCAGCTGAAGATAACCGAACTGCAAGTCAATCTCGGAGAATATTGAGGTACCCTGTAACTGGTCAAAAAGATCATCAATGCGAGGCAAAGGATACCTGTGCTTGATGGTCACTTTATTATGTTGACGATAGTCGATACACATACACATATTACTATCCTTCTTCTTCACAAATAATACAGGAGAACCCAAAGGAGACACAATCGGATGAATGAATCCCTTCTTTAACCAATTGTTCCTTCAACTACTTCAATTCAGTCGGGGCTATCTGATTAGGAGTGATAGATATGGGCTTAGTGCATAGCTCTACATTAATAGCAAAGTCAATATCATGGTCCGGAGGAACACCAAGCAAATCAGTCGGGAATACATCCATAAACTCTCGTGCAACCCTGGTAGTCTCCAATGATGGTGGCTCTTGAGAACAAGACCGAACATGAGCCAAATATGCCAAATGTCCCATACTCATCAGTCGACAAATATGCATATAAGAAATACCACCCTTAGGATAGGAGCTAGGTGCTCTAGTCCACACCAACAGAGGCAAATTGGGGCAAGTTAAGGTCATTATCTTCACATGACAGTCAAGAATGGCATGATAAGGTGAGAATCAGTCTATACCGAATATCATATCAAAGTCAACCATATCCAATAATATTAAGTTAGCAACAGTATCCCTCATAATAAAAGTCACAATACAACCATGATATACTTGATTTACCACTAATAATTCACCTACTGGGGTAGACATACAAATAGGCTTGGCAAGTAGCTCACACATAATATCAATACTAGAAGAAAAATAGGCAGACACATAGGAATAATTAAAGTCTAGATCAAATGAAACTGAAGTTGAATACTGGCAAACTTGAATGATATTTGAGATTAACACATCAAAATACTCTTCCTTGGCTTTATCTAGGACAACATAGCAAATTCTATGACCACCACTAGCCTATAAACCTCCATGGACTCCACCTCTCCCTATACCATGACATCCTTTAGTACCACCCTTCATGCACTGAGAGGTGTCTCTAATTGTTGTTTGAGATCCTGCAGTCTGAGTAGGAAACACCCGATGTGGGCAACGGCTGGCGAAGTGCCCAACCTCATCACAAATATAACAAGCCTTGGGGTGTCGCCCTTGAGATGACTGTGCTGAAGAACGACCATGTCTAGATGAATCAAGGGAGCTATCATAGCCTGTCTGAGTAGGCCAAGACCTGTCACCACTGCTGGATGCTGGAAAAGCTACCTGAACTGCCAAGCCTTGATGGCCCTATCTATGAAACCCTCTATCACGAGGCGGATGTCTACTAAACTGACCATACTGATGGAATCTAATCCCACCACCCTGTTTATCATGCTTGATATGCTCTATCATACGAGCATGATCCACAACACTCTGAAATGTGCCTCTAACCTAAACCAGGAAAGCTATATCCCTTTGAAAATACTGTGCCTATCCCTTGGCAAAGTGTCGAATACTCTCAAACTCGGTAGGGATGATGGACAAGGCATACTTGGACAATGCATGATATCTAGCTTCATAGTCTGAGACTAACATGGAATCCTGTTATAGTTTATCAAACTCATCCCAGTAGCTATCTCAAAGGCTAAACGGCAGAACCTCCAAAAATGTCTCTGTGAATTGCCCCCAGGTCATAGCTGGAGATCCAACAGGTTGACAAGCTACAACTGAGCTCCAACATTCCTTGGCAAGGCCGGTGAACTGGTATGAAGTATAAGCAACCCTATGCGCTCAAGAATAGCCAGGCTATATAATCGGTCCTGACACTCTGATAGAAAATGATAGGCTCTATCACTATGGGTTCCACTGAATTGTAGAGGAGCCAACCACATAAATCTCTCAAAGAACTTCCACTTCATTGTGGACATGGCTTGGTTTGCAGAAGATAGTAGCACAATAAATAAGGGTAGTGTAATAGATGGAGAAATAGCCAGACTCTGAAGCTGAGAACTCGAACTTGGTCTAGATGTCTGGGGTGGAACCATAGCGATCATAGGAGAATCTGCTAGAACTGAAGAAGGACCAATATGAATCATGGTTGGCTCAAATGGAGTTATGAAAGGACCAACCAATGTTATAGAAATTGGTACATCGATAGTAGCTGGGGCAGGAGGTGCTCCCTCCAATCAAGCCAATGCCCTTAAAAGTAACTCCTCAACCAAGGGTGTTGTCTCTAGGGCTGAGGGCAGTGGAGTATGATCTGCAGGCCCCTCTGGCACATAGTAGGACCTAGGGAAGTCAATCTATTTTTCCCTAGGGTAAAGTTGCACCTCTAGCAATAGCTCGACCCCCGACCCTATCTCGAGCTCGAGCTCGACCTCAAGTGGAAGCCACATATGCTTCCTCGGGATCTCCCATTGATCGACGAGATCTGGTAATCGCCATCTACATAGAGGGAGTAGATTAAACACTTTCAAAGTGGGTAAGACAAAGAAACACACGAATAGAAGCAAGATGTGAAAGTCTTTCCTATCAAGTGTCCCGTAGCATCCCCAAGGTGGTATGGACATTTACACACTAATCTATGAGACTCTACTAGACATCCTACTATTGACTCATGAGCCTAACAAACCTAGGGCTCTAATACCAAATTTTTCATGACCCAAAATGGATAGTAACTAAAGAAGAACATAATAAAGCGAAATCAAACTCATATAACATAAAAAATCTCCCAAAACCTGGAGTTATGAGTACAAGAGCATCTAAATGGTGTAGAAGAATAAATACAACTGTCTTAAAACAAGATACAAAACCATCTCATAATATCTAATACAAAGACTAAAAGAAAGCAGTAAAGAGAATCATAAAGATCCTCGATGACCCATAGTCTGAGCCTCGCCAGTAAGATCTCTATGGAAGCAAAATAGCTCAACTAGAGTGATCAGCTACCCTATGTGGGTCCCTGTGCTCGGGAGGAACAAAGTAGGGGTGAGTACACCAAAATGTACCCAGTAGATTCAATAGACTAGATAAGAGAAATTAAAACAAGTATGCAATAACGAAGAATCTTATCCCTGCATCCAAAAAGGTTAGTGCTCAGTCAACCAT
>JAABOM020010131.1:0-19658 GCA_011800125.2 Solanum clarkiae | reverse complement strand
TACAAATGGGTCTTGCATATTATGAAATTCACTGCACACTATGTTAAAGCTATGTAAAGTTGTGACTGTTTTGCTATATTTTGAACTATAAATCTTTGATCTATTGTAAGTTTTGATAAGGGTTTTTGATGTATATTATTTGAAGGTGTTGCAAGGTGTTGATTGATGGTTTTGCACAAGATTTTCTTGCATGATTTCATCTCTATATTTCATGGTTTTATACTAGCATACCCACGACATTAAAGTGTTTGCTAAAATGTTCGGATGTGGTTTCTTGAGGAGTTGAAGATCTAAGGCATGAGATATGATATGAATGACTATATGATGATGAAATGAGCTTATATATATATGATATACTCTATATAAAGGGTTGCATTAGACCATGCCCAATCCGGGGGACTAACAGCCCAGATAACTGAGGTGGAGGTTTGTACTCATCAACCGAAGGGGGTTTTGTACTCATCAACCGAGGTGGGGATTTGTACTCTTAAAAACATGCAAGGAGTTTGTACTTTTCCACCAAGGTGATAAGGTGTGATTATCATCAACCATGTAAGGGGTTTGTACCATACCACCAGGGTGATGGGGTGAGATCATCATCAACCGACCAAGGGGTTTATACTTTAAAAATTTAATTTGGTCTAGTCTTCACAAATGATATCCTATATGAGCATGAGTTACTTAAACATATTTACATATGCACTGATCATAAATGTCATATTCCTTTATTATGCCTATTGCCTATTATTATGCATTTTGATTGTGATGCCTAATCCTTGTTGCATTGCATCCTACATACTTAGTACATTCAAGCATACTAACGCACACTCTATGCCTACATGATATCACCATGTAGGAACTGGTGCCCAAGTTGATCATCCTCCTCCACATGGCTAGTGGGTGCTATTCAAGCAAGTTGTGAGTCCTCTATTTTGGGGACCTTAGTCTATGTTCTATTACCTTGTATTGAGATACTTTACTTTAAATTCTATTTGACCATGAGGGTGAGCCCAGTTACTTTGTCTTGGCCCCCGCTCTTATCTATGTACAAAGGTGTTTGTTGGACATGTTATGTATCTATGCTAAAAGCCTTCACTATATTATTCTTGATGTATAAGATATGAGTGTGTCTCTTGTCTCTTGATAATGATGTTGTGCAAGCTTTCCCCTAGTCCCGTTGCCCCTATTCTCATTCTTTTATGTTGTATCTATTGCTTCCGCGACTAAGGATGTGTAATGATATTATAAGAGGCTTGTTTAGGGTCCCTTGGGTTCCCCTTATACTGTGTCACGTCTAGGCCATAGTCTTGGGTCATGATACCCGCTTTGTTGGAATTGAAGGCATTGGTAAAAAAGTTAAGGTGGAGGTTTTCTCCCAAGGGATAGATGGTGCCTTAGGTACCAAGGTAGATTGTGTGTGCATTGTGTTGATAGCTTGAAGGAAAAGATTCTTGATGAGGTTCATGGTTCTTCTTATTCTATTCACCCCGAGTCTACTAAGGTGTATAGGTATTTGATAGAAGTGTATTGGTTGGGAGGTATGAAGAGGGACATTGCCAAATTTGTGTTCGGTTACCATAGTTCCCAATAAGTCAAAGTCGAACATCAAAGGTCAGGTGGCCTAACCCTAGACATAGAGATTCCTACTTGGAAGTGGTAAGAGATTAATATGGATTTTGTGCTTGGGTTGCCCAAGACTAGAAAGGGTTTTGATTCCATATGGACGAAATCGGCTCACTTTCTATACGGGTTCTACAATCAATGGAAGCATGATATGCATGTAACCAATCCATCGTAAGAATAATATCAAAATCCACTATGTCAAGTTAACAAAATCACAAGGCAAGACTTTATGCAATATGGACATGGGACAATCTCTATATAATCTTTTAGTAATAATGGACTCATCAATGGGGGTAGACACTTCATAAGGTTCACACAACAACATGGGACACACACGAAGCTAATTGTCAACAAAAGGAGTAATGAAAAACATAGTGGCACCCGGATTTATCAATGCATACATCTCATCATCAAAAACCTTTAACATACCCATAACAACATCGGGCACCTCATCTACTCTTTGCATTCCTTGGAGAGCGTAGAATCTATTTTTCCTTGGAGTACCCCCTTGTTGGCGTCCTTTGCCCTTTGACTCACATTAGCACCTTGGCCTTGAGGACGACCATCTCTACCCTTGTGTTGAGCATGAGGACAATCAATAACCTTGTGATCCATCTCACACAACCAAATCGAGCATCAAAATTTTTCAAACATGGGCCACCATGGTTTCTCCCACACTTTAGGCACTTAGGATAGGTCATCTCACCATTTCCACCTTGGAATCTTTGGTTAGACACCCCATCATTAGCAAACCTTTTGTTAGGAGCATTGGAGGACCCTTGGCCTTTGAACTTGTGACCTTGCAGAAACAAGCCATCTTTAGAACCTTGGAAACCACCTTTAAATTGAGCCCTCTTGGAGTCGCTACTTCTCCTCTTTCTAAGCTTTTCCCCCTTAAGTTGTTCGGCATAGGTCATATCCCGAGACAAATCCAAAGAGTTTTCCCACCCTCTAAGTATCCATAAATGGAATCAGTTTGAGTGAATTACTTACCGCAGTCAAAGCCAATAGGGAAAGTCAAGTCAAGAGAGAGTATCTTTCTGCATGGTCCCGAGACAAAAATGATCTAATTTGACCACTGTACATTGCTAACACGAGAAAATGGAATAATCTAGAATCTCGAGTAACTGGCCAAGCCGCTAAAGTCCTAAAACTGGGTCAATGTCAAGTAAGTCTATTAAAATATTTTATCAAACCCTTTGTTGTTTTTGATGTTGAAACGACCTTTCTTTATCCAATGGAAATGAGTATCACTTACAAGCATGGAAGTACAACACTCTTCATTCACCAAGTCAGACACTCCCGAGACAAACTTGTTCATCCTTGATCGTGGATCGGCTATCAAATGAGGAGCATACTTGGAAAAGCTTGTTGAACTTCAGGGCATACTCCCTCACACTCATGCAACCTTTCTTGAGGTTTATAAACTCCATCATATTAGCCTCTCTTAACTCAACAGGGAAGAACCGGTTGAGGAAGGTTCCTTTGAACTCCTCCCAAAGAATAGCATCATTATCTCTCCTCTCCAATTTCAATTGAGTATACCATATTTGGGCCACACCCTTGAGTTGGTAGGCCACTAATTCCGCTTTCTCCTCCAAATTAATTCCCATGATAGATGGCACCTTATACACCTCATCGATGAACAATTGGGGATCTTCCTCTGCCTTAGACCCATGAAACTCCGAAGGATTCATCCTTGTGAAATCCCTCATTCTTGAGGCAGGAGTAAGAGAATGAGGGGCTTGGGCCCCTTGGTTCATTTGGTTGGTCATAGCATGGGCCATAATTGTGATGGCATCCTGGAACTCATCTTGAGCCACTCCTCTATCTTGAGGATCTTGAGGAGCAGGAGGGGTCGGTTGCTCCTCGGGTGTACGGGCTCTCCTTAGCCTTCCTCTTGGTAGCGGCATGATCTAAATGAGAAAAGAGCATTCATTAGGGGAAAAACCTTATCTTTATATCTAAAGCACGATATAGATCATGAACAAGTGAATCCTTTCCTAAAAGACATCATAGCCTCCCTTTCATAGTTGTGGCGCGCTTCACAACCACGAAGACTCTAATTGATGTGGTATGTCAGTTTTTTTGGGACAATTAACAACCTAGTTCTTTGATACCAAGCTTGTCACGACCTAAGCCTAGGGTCTAAGCATGACACGGCGAATGAGAACCCAAAGTGACCCCAAACAAGCCTCTTAGCATATCATTCACACATCCTTGGTCACAGAAGCAAAATAAACATCAACAAAAGTCAAGTATAAAAAGGGAGCGGGACTAAGGAAAGTATTTCATAAACATAGAAACATAAGAAGAGTCAAGCTTGAAAGCATATATAGGCTTAGTATCCAAAAACTCTACTTTAGAATAGAGCAGGGGCCAAGACACTTCCCGGGCTCACTCTCATAATAATACGCATCCAAGATAAGGAAAAGGTCTCTTCATAGCATGAAATAAAGAAGATGTTATCCTCGGAGTGGAGGACTTACCGAAAGCTTTCATGGAGAATCGAACTTGCCATGTAGAGGAGGATGATCAAAAGAAGCTCTGGTCCCTACATGGTAATATCATGTCAGCATAGAGTATGCATTTGTACGTTTGAATATACTAAGTATACAGGGAGCAATGCAACAAAGACATAAGTCAATATATTCAAAATGCATAAGCATAATCAATGAAATATATAATCTCAATATGACATGTATGATCAATGCTTGTAATAAAATATGCTCATAAGACATTTCACTTGTATAATATATCAGACATATGTGGGAAGAGACCTCAACCGACATAGCCCAAGCGGTTACAACTTGGACTCTAAGGCATGACACCCCCTTGGTACAGGTGACCGGGTATGAAATCCCCCGACGAAGTGTGATCTACTTGCCCAAGTTAAACCAAACATGATAATATAAACTAGATGGATCCACTAGTATAGAAAGGGTCATATTCATAATCCTATGGTGGCACATAGTTTAGAGACTAAATACTTTATATAAGGACCCCTTGAGTCGAGCCCCCATCTTAAATCTCAATCGGTGCTAAGTCAAATCCTACGAAATACTTGAAATAGTCATACTATAATAATATCATGAGTAACTAGTAAGAGACATGATAACATGACATGAGTAGCTCATAAACATGCTTGATCTCTACTAGTGAGCCTAACTTGAACATGAGAATAGAAAATTATCATACATGATCCCTTACTTTAACATAAATGGCTTACAAGAGGTATAAATCTTGAAATAGAGCTCAAATTGATACTTGTAAAATCATAGATACTTTCATGAATTTAATACATGCTTGAAATCACTTAATTATCATGAAATAACTTGACTTGCAAATCACATAATAAATCATCAACAACTTGAGAATTCTTGTCATGTAATTATATTAAACACATGGTAGGTTCATAATAGTTGTTCAAAATCATGCAATTCAAGAGTAAAACAAGATGAGTAACTCACTGCAAATCAACCCACCAATATTGTAGTAAAACCCTCATAATAGTTTATGGTTTCATTACTGAAATCATGCATAGTCTCAATAGAAAATATCAATTTATGGAATAAGCTTAAAATGTATATTCATGCATAAGCAATCAATACTTGATAAAAACCCAACATAGTATATGTTCATATTTCATAATAAAAGATATGCATTAATAATACAACTTGAAATCATGCAATTTTTGTAAATAGAGAAGTTTGGGCTCCTTGGGTGAAAGGACTCATGGATGAAGACCCACATCTCTTGAGTTACAAAATTGAGCTTGAAATTAATTAATTTGAATGAGAGATTTGATAAAATCTTGGAGAGGTTTTAGAGAGGGTTTTTGTAAGTTGCAGAGTTGAAAAATGGCTAAGTATGAAAGATTTCACGTTTAAATGAGCATGAAAATATTATCCCAATTCCCTTGGACGAAATAAGAAAACTGGAGAAAATATTACACTGGTTCGTGCCCCAGGCGCTATGCGGACCAACTGCGGACAAAAACTGGAAATCAAAAAATTAGCAAAAATTATTTTTTCCTACGGGTCTTCTAAAATCCATGTTATACCCAATTCTCACTCAATTTTTCCCTCTGATCAAGTATATGTAGCAGATTTTTTGAAATCATATATAAATTTTGAGATATATAAAAACTATGATTATGGGGCATTTCGAAGCACACAAGGGATGTTTCTAAAGGTACCCTCCGGGGCGTCAAAAATTCCTTAAATAAAAGATGTTAAAACAAGAATGATAGGATCTCATTATAATCGAGGACTATTCAAATATTGAGAACTATCGAGATGATGTTGGAACCACCTATGCTCATCAAGAGGGCGGATTGAAGGAATTAGGTAACCTCAAAACTCATAGCCAAAAAGAATTTGATTCTATGAGACTTGTTTCTTTTGAGATGCAAAAAAGCACATCTTAAATCTCGAGAGAGGGAAAGAGATGTGGCGGATAGCAAGGGATTTCTTTTATAGAATACCTGTCCGATAGATATGATTATATATAGAAGGCCACGTAGGGTCACTTTTAGTATTTTTGTTGCCATATTTTTTTTTTTGTTTCTAGACCTGATTTTGGGGTCAGTTTTTCTTTTAACGGCCTTTTGAACTTCTCAATTTATATCTATTACATATATCTAAGCACCAGTAAGCAGGTAACTCACAGTCGATATGCGTGCTTCATCTTTCTGCTTAAGTAGGCAACTGTCGATTGACGTGCTTGCTTCATCTACTTTATTTTATTTTATCATTTCTATAAATTATTTGTTCAATTGCTTTAACTGTGATTTTATAATATTACTTCTACAAATTATTTTTTGAGCTAATTCAACTATAACTTTGCTATATCATCCTAATCAATCATTTTAAGTAATGTAAATATTAGAACTAGGATAAAATAAATTTCAAAAGATAAACTAAATCTTTTTTTAAAGCAGGACATATAAAATTAAACAACAATTTTAATATCTTTATATGATTATATTTTTGTCAAAGAAGAAGTACATTTGAAATGATATTGGGGTTTCCGTGGTATCATACTCATGGAGGTGGTATAAGTAGGACTAATAGATACAAGTAACTCATCTATTAAATTATTTTCTTTTCTTTTTTTAATAATTTTAAACATGATACATTAATCGAAAAATCTGTATTAGGTCGACACGGAGTATAACATTTATTGGTGTTCAAAGACTTGTATCCTAATGGTATTAATGTTTTATCACTATTTTTTGGAATTAGTGGTGAAGTTGTTCTTTATCATCTCGGTATTCCATTGAAAAACGTTATTTGTATGGAAATATTTTAAGTCGACAAGAATATTTGGAAAAGTTGGTAGGAGCAAATAAATCAAAAAGTAAATCTTCTAGATTTTAACGATGTGCAACAGATGAACGGAGACATCTTAGAGTGGGTTGACTTTAAAATTTACCTCGCTTCGAGTCACCCTACTCGAAGACGTCTCCATTCATTTGTTGCAATTCGTTAAAATATACAAGATTCCCTTTTTGATTTGCTTGTTCCCACCAATTTCTCAAAATGTTCTTGTTGACTTTTGATGTTTCAAAACAAAACACATTGTTCAATGAATACCAAGACGATAAAGAGCATCTTCAAAACCACTGATTCCAAAAAATGGTGGTAAACCATTGATACAATTAGAATACAAGTCTTTCAACATCAATAAATGTCACCGTGTTGACCTAACACAAATATTTTGATCAATGTATCATGGAATGGTGTCCCTCCTCCTCTGACACATGGCTAGATTTGAATGTTTGAAGACTAACAATTGTTGAGTCTTCTAGTTAGATGTCATGACCCAAGCCTAGGGCCTAGACGTGACAGAATGAATGGGGAACCCGAAGGGACTCCAAACAAGCCTTTTTACATGTCATTACACATCCTCGGTTGCGCAAGCATTAAAACAACAACAAGAGTATAAAACAAGGATAAGGGGATAAGGGAAACTCTTTCATATCATAAATAATCAAAGAGTCAAGCTTGAGAATGATTACATTATTTGTCCAACAACACCTCTAAATATAAAACTTAGCGGGGGCCAAGACAATCTACCGAGCTCACCCGCATTGTCAAAGCATACAATAAATGAAAGAAAGACTTAGCATAAGTTAAGAGAAAAATACAATGTCCTCGGATGTTGAGAACTCACCAACTAGCTTGAGAGAGACCATACTAGCCACGTGGAGGAGGAGGGTGATCAAGCAGAGCTCCGATTCCTACATGATAACATCATGTAGCGATAGAGTATGCGTTAGTACATTTGAATGTACTGAGTATGTAGGATGAAATGCTACAGGAGATCAAAAACAAAATTGAAATGCATAGACATAGACAATGAATATGCATATAGCAATATGGCGTGCATGGATAATGGTGAGAGTAAATCAAGCTTACATAGAACAAAATACATGTGTAAGAAGTGACCATCAATATAGAATATCCAAGGCCTACCACCATCTTGGAGAGGCGACTGAGGTACGAACCCCTCAACATGGTAGCACAGGCCTACTACCATCCAAGCGAGGCAATCGAGGTACAAACCCCTCAGTGTGGTTATTAAGGTACATACCCCCCATCCATGGTAGCATGCTCCTACTATCTCCCGAGCGAGGCAATCAAAGTACCAACACCTCAATATGGTTAGCCGGGCCTACTACTTCCTGAGCAAGGCAATCGAGATACTAACCCTTCAATGTGGTTACCCGGGCCTATCACCCCCCGAGTGAGGCTTGCTCAACTCAGAACACTATAAAGGAAAATGACACACATATAATTACTTTCATCATCATAAAGTCATTCAAATCATAAGTCATCCATTAGATCTTCAACAACTCAAGAATCCATAACTGGACATTTTATCAAATACTTGGTGGGTGTGTAATGCTAGTGTAAAAACATGAAATTCAAGAGTGAAATCATACAAGAAAATCCAATGTAAAACCACCCACCAATACTTGGTAATACCCTCATGCAAGACACATCAAGACCCTTTATCAGATCCCACAATGGATCATAGATTCATAGCTCAAACTATGCTTAAACAGTCACACTTTTACAAAATCCCAACATAGTTCATAGTCAAAAATTCATAGTAAGTAAGACCCATAAGTAAATAAACTTATAAACATGAGATTTAGGTAAAAAGGAAGCTTGGGCACCATGGGTGAAAGGACCCAATGGTTGAAACTCACATACCTTAACTTTGCAGAATTACTTGGTGAAGATTGGAAATGGAGACTTGAAGCTTGAGTGAAATCCTTAGGATTCGGATGAGTTTTAGGACTTGACATTTGGGGTGAAATATTTGTCTAAGTGTTTGAGAGAGTATTGGAATGTCTTGTATGATATGAAAGTGAAATATGGCTAAGTATAGGTATTTTCAAACATAGGAAGACTTAGGACGAAGACCCAAAAGTCTTGGACCGAGCAAAAAAAAAACAGTCAACAAAATAGGCATCTCCGCGCCCTTGCCGCGTTGCGCCAGGGGTGGGGAATGCTCTCTGGAATTCAATTTTTGGGAAATTGAAATTATGATTTGTTTACTCTAAAATCAGGGTTAGACCCATTTCCCTCTTAATTGTTCCCCCTAATAAAGAATATGAAATCAAATATTCGATATCACACACGAATTTTGAGATATATGGAAATAACGATTTTTGGCCCCTTCGAGGCACATTGTCAAGCACTTTTTTTGAGGTAATTTCAATATCTCCTCCTTGGGAACATTCGTCCCCGAATATAAAAGAAGCACACATAAGAAGAGTAATCATGAAGAAATTAGCCTCAACAAGAATGCATCAATACACTTAAACACCATTTTTAAAAATCTCAACATAAGTGTTAAAATCACCATGAACTTTGTCAATATAAACATAAATGCATGCAAATGACATAAGAGCTGAGATATGAGACATGAAATCGCATAGAAGACTTAGAATTAGTACCTTATGCTTGAGTAGAATGGAAAAGATAAGGATATCATTTTTGCATATCCGTTTCAGCCTCCCATATTGCACTTTCAACTTGTTGATTCCTCCAAAGGACCTTAATAGAAGCGACATCTTTATTCCTAAACCTCTTCACTTGTCTATCCAAGATCTCTACTGAAACTTCTTCACTAGTCGAGTTGACTTCAACAACACCCACAACATCCAATGGGATAATAGCATTCGGATCACCCATACACTTCCTTAACATAGACACATGGAAGACCAGATGAATCAAATCCATTTCACTAGGCAACTCCAACTCATACGCCACCTTATCAATACTCCTCATCACCCTATAAGGTCACACAAATGTTCGACTTAGTTTACTCTTTTTACCAAACGAACCACACCCTTCATGGGTGGCACCTTCAAATAGACCCAATCACCAACTTTATATTCAAGCTCCCTTATCCTTACATTAGCATAGGACTTTTGACGACTTTGGCCTATTTTCAACCTTTCTCCAATCAACCTCACCTACTCCATATCCTCCATAACTAGATCCAGACCCAACAATGTCATCTCTCCAACTTTGAACCACCCAACCAGTGATCTACAACACTTACCATAGAGGGCCTAAAAAGGAGCCAAACGAATACTAGACTGATAGCTATTATTCTAAGCAAATTCAATCAATGGAAGACGATCATCCCAGCTACCCTTGAACTCTAATACACAAGCCCTAATCATATCTTCAAGAGTTTGGATAGTTCTTTCGGCATGGCCATCCGTTTGAGCGTGAAAGGTCATACTAAGCTTTACCTTGGTTCCAAGACCTCTTTGGAAGGACCTCCAAAAGTGTGAAGTGCATTGAGCACCACGATCCGATATGATAGAGAAAGGAACCTCATGCAAACTCACCAACTCATAAATATACAACCTAGCATAATCTTCAGCCCCATATATAGTCTTAACCGGTAGGAAATGAGCCGATTTTGTCATTCTACCAACCACAACCTAAATGGAATTAAAACCCTTCCTAGTCTCAGGTGACCTAACCACAAAATCCATATTAATATCTTCCCACTTCCAAGTACGAATCCCTATATCTTGGGTTAGGCCACCCAACCTTTGGTGCTCGGCTTTGACTTGTTGGCAACTATGACAACCAGATACAACTTTAGCAATATTTTTCTTCATACCTCCCCACCAAAACACATCCCTCAAATCTCTATACATCTTGGTAGAACCGAGATGAATAGAATAGGAAGAATGATGAGCCTCATCAAGGATATTCTCTCTCAAGTCATCAACAGTAGGCACATACAACCTACCTTGGTACCTAAGGGTACCATCTCCCTCTTGGGAGAAAACCTCCACCTTCCCATCACTAATCAAGGCCTTCAATACTAACAAGGAAGGATTAAGATCTTGCTTTGCTTTTACCTCATCAACCAAGGAAGATTTTGAACCATCAACAACAACCACACCACCATTATCAATTTCTTCCAACCTAACCCCCAATTTAGGTAACTGATGGACCTCTCTAGCCACCTCTTTGCCACTACCACCAACATTTGCAAAGCTACCCATTGACACCCTATTCAAAGCATTGGCCACAACATTAGCCTTACCAGGATGATAATGCATACTCATATCGTAATCCTTAAGAATCTCTAACCTCCTTCTTTGTCTCAAGTTGAGATCCTTTTGAGTGAACACATATTGGAGACTTTTATGATCAGTGGACACATCAACTTGCACCTGCTACAAATAATGACGCCAAATATTTAAAGCAAAAACTACGGCAGCCAATTCAAGATCATGAGTCAGATAATTCTTTTCATGCACTTTGAGTTGCCTCGAAGCACAGGCTATCACTTTACATTTTGTATCAAAATACAACCCAAACCAATCCGGGAGGCAACATAATACATAACAAACCCTTCTAACCCTTCTGGAAGAGACAAGATAGGAGCAGAGACAAGCTTATCCTTTAAGGTTTGGAAACTCTTTTCACACTCATCGGTCCACAAATATTTAGCCTTCTTTTGAGTCAACTTAGTCATGGGATAAGCAATGTAAAAGAACCCATTTACAAACCTCCGGTAGTAACCTGCTAAGCCCAAGAAGCTTCTAATGTCCGATGGAGTCAATGGTCTAGGCCAATTTCTAATCATATCTATCCTCTTAGGACCCACCTTAATACCATCCCCTAATACCACATGACCTAGAAAGGCAACTTTGTGCAACCAAAATTCATACTTCTCAAATTTAGCATACAACTTCTCTTCCCTCAATCTTTGTAGCACTAGCCTCGAATTAGCCACATGCTCCTCCTCACTATGAGAATAGATCAAAATATCATTGATGAAAACTATAAGAAACGAATAAATGTAGGGCTTAGAGACCCTATACATAAGAACCATCAAGATGGTCAGTGTATTGGTCAACCCAAAAGACATAACCTCAAATTCATAATACCCATACCTAGTCCAGAAGGTCGTCTTGGGAATATCACACTCCCTCACCTTCACTTGATGATACCCGGACCGAAGATCAATTTTAGAGATGTGACTAGCCCCTTGAAGTTGGTCAAACAAATCATCAATTCTTGGGATAGGGTGCTTATTATTCTTGATAGTGTCCCTATTGAGTTGCTAATAGTCAATACACATTCTAAGAGACCCATCTTTCTTTTTCACAAACAATATCGGAACACCCCAAGGTGATTGGCTAGGCCAAATAAAACCCTTCTCCAACAAGTCCCTCAATCGCTCCTTCAACTCCTTTAACTCCATCGGGGCCATATGATATGGGGGAAATAAATAGGTTAAGTATTGGGAAGGAGGTCTATACAAAAGTCTATTTCCCTTTCGGGAGGAACATCAGGAAGGTCACTTGGAAAGACATCAAGGAACTCATTTACCATTGGAACCGACTCTATAGGTAGGACTTCAGACTCAACATTCCTAACCCTCACAAGGTGATAAATAAATCCCTTAGAAATCAACTTTTAAGCTTTAATGTAAGAGATAAACCTACTCTTGACCACCATATCATGACTCTCCCACTTAAGGACGAGTTCATTTGGAAATTGGAATTTACCCTATGGGTTCTACAATCAATAGAGGCATAATAGGCATGCAACCAATCCATCCCAAAATAACATCAGAATCTACCATATCCAACTCAACAAGATCACAAGGTAATATTTTATGTAAGATGCAAAGGGGAAATTTCTATAGACCCTTCTAGCAGTAATAGATTCATCAATAGGAGTAGACACCTCATAGGACTCACACAACAATTCGGGCTCAACATGAAACTTTTTGCCGATAAGAGGAGTAACAAAAGAAAGAGTAGCACCAGGGTCTAGCATACCCATCAAAATCAAAGACTTTTAACACATATATGATGACATTGGGAACCTCATCTACCCCTTACCTCTGATGAAGAGCATAATACCGATTGTGCCTTGAGGCACCACCTTAGTGACTTCCTCTTCCTAAAAGAACCACATTAGCACCCTGGCCTTGTGGACGAACATCCTTACCCTTGTTCCAGTTATGAGGCCAATCCATCATCTTTTGGCCTCTTTCCCCACAACTATAGCAAGAATTAGTAGCCCTCCAGCATGTGCCACAATGACCCTTACAACATTTTGGACACATACCATTAGGCGCCACACCACCATCACCGTGGACCCTTGGGTAGTCAATGGCAAATCTCCTATTAGGAGCATGAGATGACCCTTGGCCTTGATTAAACTGGCCAACCTTGCGACTTTGGAACTTACTATTAAAACGGGCCTTTTTGGCCTCATGATCCCTTCTCTTCCTCAACCTTTCCTCCACCATTTATTTGGCATAAGCCATCAAGTGGGACAAATCCATGTCACTAATCAACATAGTGGACCGACACTCCTCATTCACCAAGTCGGATACACCCATCACAAACTTGTTCATCCTAGACCTTGGGTCTGTAACCATGTGTGGACCATATTTTGAGAGTTGGTTGAACTTGAGGGCATACTCTCTCACACTCATAGATCCTTGCTTCAAATTCATGAACTCTACCGTTTTGGCCTCACTAAGCTCAAGAGGAAAGAACCAATTGAGGAAACCGCCTTAGACTTCTCCCATAGAACCACATTGTTGTTCCTCTTCTCCTCCTTCCATTGGGTATACCATATTTGATCTACCCCCTTGAATTGGTAAGCTTCCAACTCCGCCTTCTCTTCCGACCTCACACCTATTATGGACAACATATTGTATACCTCATCAATATATTATTGAGGGTCCTCATCCACTTTGGATCTATTGAATTTTGATGGGTTCATTCTCATAAAATCTCTCACCCAAGATGTCAAAGTAGGAGAATGAGGGGCTTGGGCCCCTTGGTTGGCTTGGTTGGCCATAACTTGATCTAGCAAAGTAAGAGCATCTCGGAGCTCATCATGAGCCGGTTGTTCCTCGGGTGTATGGGCTCTTCTCGCTCTTGTGTTAGGCATTATCTCACATAGCAAAGAACAATCATTAGGGGGCAAAAACCTTACATTAACTTCTATAGTACGACATAGAGTAAAAAGAAGGGAAACATTCCCTAAACGCATCACAGCCTCTTACTCATAGTTGTGGTAAACAACATGACCATGAATAGAACTCTAATCAACACGGTGTGTTGGATACCGAGAACCATTAATAATCTAGTGCTCTAATACCAAGTTTGTCTAGATGTGACAAGGTGAATGGGGAAACCGAAGGGACCCCAAACAAGCAACTTTAGATATCATTACACATCCTTGGTCGAGGAAGCATTAGAACAACATCAAGAGTATAAAACAAGGATAAAGGGCTAAGGGAAGCTCTTTCATATCATAAATAATCAAGGAGTCAAGATTGAGCATAATTACATTACTTGTCCAATAACACCTCTAAACATTGAACTTAGCGGGGGCCAAGACAAGCTATCAAGCTCACCCTCGTTGTCAAAGAATATGGTAAAGGGAAGAAAGACTTAGCATAATGTAAGAGCAAAAGACAACATCAACAGATGTTGAGGACTTATTAATTAGCTTGAGAGAGATCATACTAGTCACGTGGAGGAAGTGGGTGATCCGGAGGTGCTTCGGTTCCTACATGGTAACATCATGTAGGTATAGAGTATGCATTAGTAAATTTAAATATACTAAGTATGTAGGATGCAATACTACAACAAATAAGCAATAAAAATGAAATGCATCGACATAGGCAATGAATAAGCATATAACAGTATGATATGCATGGATGATGCTTAGAGTAAATCATGCTTACATAGAACATAATACTTGTTGTAAGAAGTGATCATCAATATAGAATATCCAACGCCTACCATCCCCTTGGAGAGGCGATTGAAGTACAAACCCTTAACATGGTTATTGAGGCACATACCCCCTAATACAGTAGCACGGGCCTACTATCTCACAAGCGAGGCACCGAGGTACAAACCCCTTAATGTGGTTATTGAGATACATACTCCCCAATCATTGTAACACAGGCCTACTACCTCCAGAGTGAGGCAATTGAGGTACCAACCCTTCAATATGGCCTACTACCTCCCAAGCGAGGCAATTGAGATACCAACACCGGTCTTATAACCCCTTGAGCGAGTCTTGGTCAACTCACAATGCTTTAGAGGACAATTACATATATATATATTTTTCACTGTTATAAAGTTTTCAAAGCATAAGCCATGCTTTAGACCTTCAACAACTCAAGAATCCATAACTGGACATTTTATCAAACACTTGGCGGGTGTGTAATGCTAGTATAAAGTTATGCAATTCAAGAGTGAAATCATGAAAGAAAATCCAATGTAAAATCACCCACCGATACTTGGTAACGCCCTCATGCAAGATACATCAAGACCCTTCGTCAAATCCCACAATGGATGATAGATTCATAACTCAAAACATATTGAAACGGTCATACTTTTACAAAATCCCAACATTGTTCATAGTCAAATTCATAGTAAGTAAGACCCATAAGTTACTCAACTTAGAAACATAAGATTTAGGTAAAAAGCAAGCTTGGGCACTATGGGTAAAAGGACCCGATGGTTGAAACCCACATATCTTAACTTTGGAGAATTACTTGATGAAGATTGGAAATGGAGTCTTAAAAGCTTAAGTGAAGTCCTTACAATTCGGATGAGTTTTGGGACTTGAAATTTTGGGTGAAATATTTATCTAAGTGTTTGAGTACTGGGAATGTCTTGTATTATATGAAGGTGAAATATGGCTAAGTATAGGTATTTTCATACATACAAAGACTTAGGTCCAAGACCCAAAAGTCTTGGACCAAGCAAACGAAAATCATCAACAAAATAGGCATCTTCGCGCCCTGGCCGCGTTGTGCTAGGGTCGCGGAATGCTCTCTGGAATTCAATTTTTGGGAAATCAAAATTGTGATTCTTTTGCTCTAAAATCAGAGTTAGACTCATTTCCGACTCAGTTTTTCCCCTGATCAAGAATATGAACTTGGACTTTTGATATCACGCACAAATTTTGAGATATATGAAAATTACAATACGGGGCACTTTCGAGGTATATTTTTGGGCACTTTTTTTTGGAAAAGTTGTATCTTCTTTGCTACATTTTACTTGAGGGGTGGGCTTCGAATATGTCTTAGCCCCCGCCAAGATTTTTGTTAGATGGTATTGTTGGACAAATGTATGATGAGTTTATGTTTGAACCTTGTTTTATGATTTGATCTCCCTTAGTCCTATTTTTCCATTTTAATTTCCACTTAATTTATGTGGTAAACTCTGAGAGACTTCGGTGAGGTACCTTTGGGTTCCTCATTTGTCGTGTGATGACTAGGTCCTAGGCTTGGGTCGTGACAATTTTTTTCCCATCTAACTTCAAAGTAGAGAGATATTTATGTTTTTACAAGATGACATACATATCATGTTGTTCATTATTTTATTCATTTTTTTCATGAGAAATAAACGAAACCTATAAAATCCCTATCCAAGATCATCAGAATCATTTATTTACTCAATCTAGGTCCTTAAGGAAAGTTGTTCTATGTGTTGATCTTGCTCTAGTTTGTCAATTTCATATCATATCATTCTTTAGTGTTGGGGTGATAAGATCTTGGCTTTATTTTAAAATTTCAAGCTGTATTATGAGCTTAAGATCAAGTACCAAGAGTGTATGAGTAAAAGTTTGTAGACCACTTGAATTCATGGAAAAAGATATATTAAGGCTATTCCCTTCTTTTGACATGTTTTCTTAAAGCTTTGGAGAGATATAACTGGATTCTTATTGCTAATGTACTTGTATCAATAATTATTGGTGGTTAGCTACTCAAGAGGTTATATTTATTACTTATCAAGATTCTATTATTTTTGTAATGGGTCTATGTTGGGCATGACACAGAAATTATTCATATAGGTTGCTTATAGCTAATTTCTTGCTTTTAGACTATTGAATTTATATTGTTTCCCTTCGGGCTATTGTGGTTAGCCATAGGAATATGATCTTTTCCTAAGATGGTTGTGGGTTTTCTATAGGGCTGTATTATTTCTTAAGAGGGTTATGAGTTGCCTATGCGACTATATTGATACCTAAGAAGGCTATGCATTGCTTATAGTCATGTTGTTTCCTAAGAGGTCAATAAGTTTCCTTGGAGGGTATATTGATGCCTAAGAAGTTTATGTGTAGCCTACAAGGTATGAGCATTATGAATTTGTTGTGATGTATTTTGGGTTGACCAATACACCAGCTATCTTCATGGATCTTATGAATAGGGTCTTCGAAGCCTACCATGATTTATTTATTCTAATCTTCATTGATGATATTTTGATCTATTGACATAGTGAGGAGGAGCATATGAGTCATTTGAGGGTAGTGTTACAAAGATTAAGGAAAGAGAAGTTGTATGCCAAGTATGAAAAATGTGAATTTACGTTGAAAGAAGTTGTCTTTCTAGGTCATGTGGTGTCAGGGGATAGTATTAAGGTGGATCCTAAAAAGACGGATGTGATTTGAAATTGGCCTAGACCATTGACATCGTCGGATATTAGGAGCTTCTTAGGCATAGCGGGTTACTACTGAAGGTTTGTGAATGGGTTCCCTGCTATTTCTTCTCCTATGAACAAGTTGACTTAAAGGAACGCCAAATTTGTGTGGACTGATGAGTTTGAAAAGAGTTTCCAAACATTGAAAAATATGCTTATGTCCGCTCCTATATTGTCACTACTGAAAGGTCTAGAAGGGTTTGTTGTGTAATGTGATGCTTCAAGGGTTGGTTTAGGTTGTGTGTTGATGTAAAATGGTAAGGTGATAGCCTATGCTTCTAGACAATTCAAAGTACATGAAAAATTATCCTACTCACGATCTTGAATTAGCCGCCATGGTCTTTGCTTTGAAAATTTGGCATCACTATTTTTATAGGGTGCATGTTGATGTGTTCACCGACCATAAAAGTCTCCAATATGTCTTCACTCCAAAGGACCTCAACTTCAGACAAAGAAGGCGGCTAGAATTCTTTAAAGATTATGATATGACTGTGCATTATCATCCCGAAAGGCTAATGTGATGGCAGATGCTTTGAGTAGGGTGTCCATGGATAGCCTAGTGCATGTTGGTGATGGTTGCAAAGGGGAGGCTAGGGAGGACCATCGGTTGGCTAGATTGGGAGTTAGGTTAGAAAAGGTGGATAATGGGGGTATTGTGGTAGTTGATGGCTCTAAATCTTCGTCGGTTGAGGAGGTGAAATCTAAGCAAGATCTTGACCCTGGTTTGTTACAATTGAAGGCATTGGTAAAGGATGGTAAGGTAGAGGTTTTCTCCCAAGGGGTAAATGGTGCCCTTAGGCACCAATGTAGACTGTATGTGCCTTGTATTGATGACTTGAGGAAGAAGATTCTTGATGAGGCTCATAATTCTTCTTATATCATTCACCCAGTTATACCAGAATGTATAGAGATTTGAGGGATGCGTTTTGGTGGGAGGTATAAAGAGGGACACTGCCAAGTTTTTATCCAGTTATCATAGTTGCCAACAAGTCAAAGCCAAGTACCAAAGGCCGGGTGACCTAGCACAAGACAGAGAGATTCCTACTTGGAAGTTGGAAGAGATTAATATGGATTTTGTGGTTGGGTTAACCAAAACTTGAAAGGGTTTCGATTCCATTTGGGTTGTGGTTAATAGGATGACCAAATCGGCTCACTTCTACCTGTTAAGACCACATATAGGGCTGAAGGTTATGCTAGATTGTACGTTCATGACTTGTTGAGGTTGCATAGGGTCCCTTTGTCCATCATATCGGAACGTGGTGGCCAATTTACGTCACACTTTTTTATGTCCTTTCAAAGGGGTCTTCATACAAGAGCTAAACTTTGTATGGCCTTTCACCCTCAAACAGATGGCCAAGCTGAAAAAACTATCGAAACACTTGAGGATATGCTTAGATCTTGTGTACTGGATTTTAAGGGTAGTTGGGATGATCATCTTCCATTGATTGAGAGTTTGCCTATAACAGTAGCTACCTTTGTAGCATCGGTATGGCCCCTTTTGAGGCTCTATATGGTAGTTGTACATCATCGATTGGGTGGGTTGAGGTTGGAGAGCTGGCTTTGTTGGGACCAAATCTAGTTATTGAGGCTCTTGAGAAGGTTCGGATGATTAGAGAAAGGATGAAGACGGCCCAGAGTCGCCAAATGTGCTATGCCGATGTGAGGAGAAGGGATCTTGAATTCAAAGTTTGTAATTGATTCTATTTGAAGGTGTCACCCATGAAGGGTGTGGTTCATTTTGGTAAGAAGGGCAAGTTGAGTCCAAGATATGTGGTCCTTATAGGGTAATAAGGAGGATAGGCAAGGTAATTTATGAGTTGGAATTGCCTAGTGAGATGGATTTGGTTTATCCAGTCTTTCACGTATCCATGTTTACGAAATGTGTAGGAGACCTTAATGTTATTCCGACTCTTGATGTTGGGTATTGTTGAAGGAGACTTGACTTATGAAGAGGTTACAGTTCAGATTTTTGAGAGACAAGTGAAGAGGTGGAGGAACAAGGATGTGGCTTTCG
>JAABOM020010072.1:0-19668 GCA_011800125.2 Solanum clarkiae | reverse complement strand
GACGTGGACTATCTCCAAGGGTCCATACTTCTTTTCTTGAACTATGTGCCAGCATGGGAATGATAGTTATCACCGAAATGATCGCGTCATAAGGAATGAATATTCATTTATGATATGATATGAGATGTTTTGATAAGAAAATCCTTTCGAAATGACCAGATCATAAGGAAGGTAGCCATCACATACGAAATGATCGGGTCGTAAGGTGTGGTGTATATTACCTTTGGCAAGTAATCTTCTCTCACCCGATGGAAAGTCAACATTGGACAAATTCATGTAATAGCTTGCATGAGTTTGAGATGTCGGTTATTGCTACATTCCCACTATATATATGAGCATCATTTGCATTTCATGCATCATGAATTTCATTGCATCATATTATATTATATTCCTTGCTATAAATCTCTTTCAATATTATGTGCCCTTGCCATCTAACATTGATATGCAGGTTTTGGTAAGTTACATGCATTATACCCCGCATACTTAGTACATTCGAATGTACTAACACATACTTTTGCCTACATGATCTCACCATGTAGGGATCGGAGATTACTTTCATCCACCATTCGACGGCTAGATCAAATTTTGAGACTTTTGTTATGGTGAATCCTATCTTCCAAGGACAAGTGACCATTCCTCTACCTTATGTTGCTTTTGCTTATGTTATCTATACTTTGAGGGTGAGCCTGGGACATGTCTTGGCCCCTGTCCCATCTTATAACAAGAGGCATTGTTGGACATCTTGTACACTCATATCGGATCCATATGTTATGTTTTGTATTTGGAGCTTACAGTTATGGATATCTTTTGAATATGGCTACTATGGATTTGTTATGAGGATTATGATATTTATGTATGTTTGATGTGGAAATGTGAAAGATTCTAAGTCCCCAATTGCCCCCATAGATTGAGTCATACTTACCCGCCCCTTATTCTTTATATGCTACATGTTATATGAATCCATGTTAACCCCTTTCCATATGATATCACTATAGCGTGAGTCCTACTTTTCCTTCTCTTAAAACTATAAAACTTTTGAATATGCTTCCAAACTAATGATGTGAAATTGGATACTTTGAGGCTTGTTTTGGAACTCTTGGTTTCCCATTCACCATGTCACTCCTAGACCTCAGGTTCAGGTCGTGATAGAGATGGTATCATACTAGGTTTATTAATGGTCCTCGGAGTCCAACATGCAACGTTAAGTAGATTCTTATTCATGGATGTTAAGAGCGACACATCTATGGGTAGGAAGCTAGAAGGTGTTTTAGGAAATATTTCACTTTTTTATGATCTTATCGTGCTATGGAACATGTCTTGAGATTTCAAATCTCCATCCCTCCCTATCGGATAGGGAGAGTTACTTTGGGCTCGTAATGCAATCCAGGCAAGGAGGATGTTGTTGTTGATCTTATATATGAGGTTAGACGGGAGTTGGTGAAGGGACGAAGAAGTTGGCGAAAGATGTTTAATATTTGGCTAGAATAGGTGTTAGGTTGGCTGACTCTAATGATGGAGGTATTCCTGTTCAGAATGGGGCCGAATCATTTGTGGTTATTGATGTTAAAGCTAAGCAAGACTTGGACCCATCCTTGGTTGTGTTGGAAAGGTGGTTTCTGGAAATAAAATAGAGGTTTTCTCCCCAAGGGGGTGATGGTGTAATTAGGTACCAAGATCAATTGTGTGTTTTGGATATTGAGGGTCTTAGGGAGATTCTCATAAGTAAAGCCCATAACTCTCTTTATTCTATCTACCCAAGTCTACTAAGACGTATCGAGATTTGAGAGAGGTGTATTGGTGGCACAGTGTGAAAAAGGATATAGCCAAAATTGTGTTCGAATGTCCTAATTGTCAACAAGTGAAAATAGAGCACCAAAGACCCAGTGGTTTGGCTCAAGATATTAAAATTTCTACTTAGAAGTGGGAAGAGGTGAACATGAGTTTTGTGGTTAGATTGCCTCGGTGCCGAAAGCAATTTGATTCAATTTTTGGTTATCTTTGACTGGGTGACTAAGTCGGCTCACTTTTTATCGGTTGAGACTACTCTCAATGTTGAAGACAATGTCAAGTTATGTAGTTTGGAGTTGGTTAGACTGGATGGTATGCCTACTTTTGTTATATTTGTTTGTGGTAATTAACTTACCTCTCACTTTTGAAAATCATCTCAAAGGGGGCTTAGTCCTAAGGTGAAGTCAGGTACATACCATTTTTCATCGTCAATCCATTGGGCAAGCTGAGAGGACAATTCAAACTTTGGAGGACACATCGACGTCTTTCATATTGGAATTCAAGGTTGATTAGGCTGATCATCTACCACTTATTGAGTTTGTTTACAAAAATAGCTTTCATGCTAGTACTGGTGTGGTACCGCTTGGGTATTTGTGTGGTAGAAGGTGTAGGTCTTTGGTGGGATGGTTTCAGTTAGATGAGATGACTTCTATAGGCCCGGATTTAGTATTGAAGGCTATGGAAAGAGTGGAATTGGTTAGGGAAAAGTAAAAGATGGTTCAAAGTCACCAAAGTTTTTAATTGGATGTTGGAATGAGGGATCATGAGTCTCTATTGGTGATTGGGTGTATGTGAAGGTCTCACCTAGGAAGAGTGTGATGCATTTTGGAAAGGAGGCCAAATTAAGTTCTCGGTATGTAGGCCCTTACGAGATTGTTGAGCAGTTTGGGAATGTGGCCTATAGATTGGATTTACACTTGGGATTGAGTTCTATTCATTCAATTTTCTGTGTGTCTAAGTTGAGGGACTATGTTGGTGATACTAGTGCTATTGTGCCTTCAAAAGGTATTAAAGTTGAGGAGAACTTGTTTTATGAGAAAATTCTGGTTGAGATCTTGGATGGACAAGTGAGGAGACTTCACACCAAGGATTAATATATTAACGGTGCTATGTGGGAAGTGGAATCAAGTATGATGCGACGATACCTCTATCTTTTCCAATCTACTCAAGCCTATAGTATTAGGTTCTTCCTATTGTCAATGGCCCTAATTCATTCATTCTTGAGTCTCATGATATGACATACACTCATATGCACGAAAATGATTTATTTTATGATGTTTTGAATGATTTGAATATGTTTTGATATGAGTTTTAAAATTTTTTGATTTTCAAATGATGAATTATGCATTTTGCCTTGTGTTTGGAAGTTTCATATTCTAAGTCAAGCCTTTCAAGTCCTGTTCTTTCACATTTGAGGATGAATGCTCCTAACGGAGAGATGATGTAATGACTCGGATATTATATGACTTTATCGGAATTTGAGAATTTTATTTTGGACAAAATTTGGACCAAGTGTCGTCTCAAGGGAGACCACACGACCCATGTGAGGTCACACGAGCCGTGTGGCCTCCAGTGAAATGATAATTGGCTTTATATTTGGGTGTACGGCCTTGGAGTGGAGTTTCATGTTAAGGAACATCACACTTGGACCCCACACAGGCCATATTAAACTTCACAGACTATGTGGAGGGTTGTGTGATGGTCTTGAGCTTGGAACACCGACGTTTAGAGCTAAGTAGTGGGACATAGCCACTTCACACAGACCGTGTGAAAGCACCCGGGCCATATGGCCTTCAAGGTGGGAAATATTCTAAGTGTTGCTTCACTCTTGACGTGGAATATTTTAATTTGGTTAAGGATGATGCCACGGGCAATGGTACGGAATGTGTGAAGCCACACGGCCTGTGTGGCCCAACCGTATGGCTCACTTTTGGTTCAAAAATATTCTAAGTATGGGATCTTTAAGCTTAAGCTAAGTTCGCTTTCAAGCCTTCAATTCAAGCCTATTTATGTTGTTTAAGGCCATCATGGGCCTCCTACATCAAGCTAAGATCAAAAGATTCCATTGGTTGAGTTTTTTCACACGTACCAATAGAAGGGTCAAGTTTAAAGTGTCATATCTCTTACCAATAAAGGAACTGGGTCGCCCACGACCTATCAAATTAAATCTCTTTAAATTAGCTTTCCAACTCACTTAGTTTCATCTCATTTAGAGTTCGGATGAAGAAGTTATACCCATTTTTGTAAAGCCCGTCTGTGCAAAGTTTTCTGAAAATTGTCCTAAGTGTTGCTATACGAGTGGGTTTCAGGGTCTGTGAAACCTTGTAAGGACCGTGAGATCTTTTTACGGATCCTAGCAAGGAATATGATTTTTGCTTCATTAATGGTATCTTTGTAATTGTGGCTTCTCGTAAGGGTCTTTTATAACTTCCTAAGCTATCTTAAGTCCTCCAAATGACCTAACCCCTATTCCTAACATTTAAAATTCACTCCTCAGATTTTAAACTCTCTCAAATTCCTCTCAAGAACTCTTGAAGATTTTCAACTTGGGGATTAAGGCAAATTCAAGTCTCCGTCAAGCTTCTCATGGAATTTCTTCAATTGGGTCTAGGTATGTGGGGTTGATCCTTGATTCCTTCCAATCAAGGACACCAAAATCTTTTCAATTACACTTCATGAATTTAAGCTCTATTTGAAATATGGGTTTTCATTATTTAGATTCATTAAATTAAATTGATGTATGGGTTGTACATATTTAATGATTTTAAGTTACTTTAAACTCTATTATGATGATTTACATTAAGTTTATGAAATTATGAATATGCATTTCCCTTTTTAAGATTTGTTCATGCATGGGTGATTATATTATGATTTTAAATGTGGGTTTAATTATGTTTTCACTTGAATCTAATGTTATATTGGTGATTTTAGATTGAATCTTAATTAGCCATGCTTTTCCTCACATCATTCATGGCACTTGCATTCATGACATTGGTTTATTTATAGATATTATGAAGTTGGTAAGCCCAATTATATTCTATGATATGATTTTGATAAGATATTGATTATGACACGAATGTGATCACATATATGTCTATGATTATGGATCTATGAGCATTATGGGTGCTTGCACCATTATGTATGTATGAATGAGCTATTCCTATGCATGAGTATTATGATTATGAGCTTTGATTTAGCATTTGAGCCTAAGTATAAATTGTTATAAATGTTGTTCGGCTTTTAGGCCCAAGAATGCTTGAAAACAATTTGAAAGCTTATGCCTCTTTTATAAGCATGTATATTTATGTATTCTAGTGTGATTATGACCTAGCACCAATGGATTTTATGTCGACATGGACTATCCCCAAGAGTCCATACTCCTTTCCTTGAATTATGTGCCAGCATATGAATGGTTGTCCTCACAGAAATGACCGGGTCGTAAGGGATGGCTATTCATTTGTTATATGCTACGATATGTTTTGATAAGAAAATCCTTCCGAAATGATCGGGTAGTAAGGAAGGTGGCCGCCACATACGACATGACCGGGTCATAAGGTATGGTGTATATTACCTTTGGCAAATAATCTTCTCTCACCCGATGAGAGGTTAACATCGGGAAAATTCATGTAATAGCTCGCATGAGTTTGAGATGTTAGTTACAGTTACATCCCCACTATATATATGAGTATCATTTACATTTCATACATCATGAATTTTATTACATCTTGTTATATTACATTCCTTGCTATAAATCCTTTTCTATATTTTGTGCTCTTGCCATCTAACATTGATATGCAAGTTTTGATAAGTTACATGTATTGCACCCCGCATACTCAGTACATTCAAATGTACTAACACATATTTTATCTACATGATCTCCCCATGTAGGGACCAGAGAATGCTTTTATCCACTGTTCGACGGCTAGATCTGATTTTGAGACATTTATTATGGTGAGTCCTATCTTCCAAGGACAAGTCATCATTCCTCTACCTTATGTTGTTTTTGCTTATGTTATCTATACTTTGAGGATGAGCCTGGAATATGTCTTGGCCCCTGTTCCATCTTATGACTAGAGGCATTGTTAGACATCTTGTAGACTCTTATCAGATCCATGTGTTATGTTTTGTATTTGGAGCTTACAGTATGGATATCATTTGGATACGGCTACTATGATTTGTTATGAGGATTATAATATTTATGTATGTTTGATTTGGAAATGTGGAAGATTCTACGTCCCAAATTGCCCCTATAGAGTAAGTAATACTTATCCACCCCTTAGTTTTTATTTAATGTGTGTTATGTGAATCCATGTTAACCCCTTTTCCTTTAATATTACCATAGCATGAGTCCTACTTTTCCATCTCTTAGAACTATGTGTTTACTCTTGAATACGTTTCCAAACCAATGATGTGAAATTGGATACTTTGAGGCTTATTTGGAGACTCTCTGGTTCCTATTCGCCATGTCACTCCTAGACCCCAGGTCCAGGTTGTGACAGAGCCAATCTTCCTTTTTACAAAAATTGCATGATTTCAAACTATATTGTCTATGGTATCTTTTATTGTGAAATATGAGCATGATTTATGTTGGGGTCTTACGAAGTGTTGTTGATTATGCATGAATAACTATTTTAAGCTTGTAATATGAATCAATCTTGTCTATTGATACTATGCATGATTTGAACTATGTAAGCTATGAGTCGTGATGAACTTTTGAGGTGGATTTCACGATATTCCATTTGGAGTTTTACTACAATGTCGGTGGGTTGATTTTAAATTATTTTATTCACTGTATTTCACTCTTGAATTGCATGATTTTGAACTAACATCATGAATCCACCATGTGTTTGATAAAATGCCTTTTTAAGGATTCTTAAAGTTATTGATGATCTATTGTATGATTTATGAGTCAAGTGACTTCATGATGATTTTGGGCTCTCAAAATGTATTGAATTCATGAACATGTCTATGATGTTGTAAATGTCAAATTAATCCCGTTTTAAAGGTTGTTACCTCTTGTGTGCCTTTGATGTTAATGCAAGGTTAATGTATGATTATGATCTACTCTCATATTATCATGTTATCATGTTTGGCTTGCCTTGGTAAGTAGGTCACACCTTGTCGAGGGGGTGTCATACCTCGGTCACCTTGTCAAGGGGTTTTCATGCCTTGGCCACCTTATTAAGGGGTTGCCATGCCTCAGCCACCTTGTCGAGGAGCTGTCATGCCCCGGATTCCAAGTGGCAGCCCGCTCGGTGTATGCCAGTTAAGGTCTCTTCCCACGCATGTATTATGTAGAATACAATTTAAATGAGCTACAAGCATGTTTTACTTCAAGCATTAATCATGCACAACATATTGAAATTATACTTATCTATTGCCTACTAGTATGCATTTTGACTATATTGACTTATGTATTGTCACACTGCATCCTATATACTTAGTACATTCAAATATACTAATGCATACTTCATGCCTACATGATATCACCATGTAGGGACCGGAGCTCCTCTTGATCACATCCTCCACATGGCTAGTGAGATACTTCAGAAACAAGCTTGGTGAGTCCTCAAGTTTGACGATGCTATCTACTTTTCTTACTATTTTAAGAATCTTTGTTTTGAACATTTGCCATTATGAGGGTGAGCCCACAAAGTGTCTTGTCCCTGCTCTATTCCAAGTTAGAGGTGTATGTTAGATATTATGATGTTATTGTATTACAATCTTGACTCTTATGCTTTGTTTATATTCAAGACTTTCCTTAGTCCCACCTCCCTTTTTACATATATCTTGTTGATGTTTACTTTGCTTCCGCGACCAAGGATGTGTGATTGATATGCTAAGAGGCTTGTTTGGGTCCCTTTGGGTTCTCATTCGCTGTGTCACGTCTAGGCTCTAGGCTTGGGTCGTGACAAACTTGGTATCAGAGCACTAGGTTGTTAATAGTCCTCGAAAATCCAACACACAGTATCGATTAGAGTCTTATTCATGGTTGTAAAGCGCGTCACAACTATGAATGGGAGGCTATGAGGAGTTTTAGGAAATGTTTCACTTCTTCATGATCGATATCGTGCTTTATATGTAAGATAAGGCTTTTTCCCCTAACGAATTCTCGTTGTTCTTCTAGATCATGCCGCTACAAAGAGGAAGAACAATGAGGGGTCGTGCACCCATGGGGCAACCGGCTTATCCCACTCCCTAAGCCCCTCAAGAAGAAGAGGCTACTTAAGTCGAGTTCTGGCATGCCATCACAATGTTGTCCTATGCTATAACCAACCATATCAATTAAGGGGCCCAAGCTCCTTATGCTCACAGTCCGGCTTCTAGGGTGCGCAATTTCACAAGATTGAACCCACCAGAGTTCTATGGGTCCAAGATGGATGAGGATACTCAAGAGTTCATAGAGAATTGTACAAGGTCCTATCCATCATGGGGGTCAACTTGGAGGAAAAGGCGGAGTTGACGGCCTACCAACTTAAAAGGATGGCTCAAATTTCATTTGTGCAATGTAAGGTGGAGAGTGAAAATCATGACGCTATTCCTTGGGAAGATTTCAAAGCCGCCTTCCTCAACCAGTTCTTCCCTATTGGGTTGAGAGAGACTAAAATGATAGAGTTCATAAATCTTAAGCAAGGTTTCATGAGTGTGAGGGAGCATGCCCTCAAGTTCAAAAGCTCTCCAAGTATGTCTCACAATTAGTTGCCGAACCTAGATCAAGGATGAACAAGTTTGTGTCGGGGGTTCCGACTTGGTAAATGAAGAGTATAGTACTGCGGTATTTGTAAGTGATATGGACTTGTCTTGGCTCATGACATATGTTGAACAACTTGAGGGGGAGAAGCTTAGAAAGAGGGGGAGTGAGGAGTCCAAGAGGGCTCGATTTAATGGTGGCTTCCAAGGTCAAGAAACCTCCAATGCTCCAACCAAGAGGTTGTCTATTGATGGGGCGTCTAACCAAAGGTGTAAAGATGGCAATGGTGGGAGAACTAACCCGAAGTGTCAAAGGTGTGGGAGGAACCATAGTCGTCCATGCTTAAGGAAAACTAATGCTTGTTATGGTTGTGGTGGAGAGGGGCACAAGCTAGTCAATTATCCACATGCTCAAAAAAGGGTTAAAAGTAGTCATGTTGATCAAGGGGCTCAAGCCGACCAACAAAGGGGTGCTCCATAGTATAATAGGTTCTATGCCCTTTAAGGGAGGCAAAGATGGGATGAGGTGCCCGATGTTGTTACTGGTATATTAAATGTATTTTATTTTTATATGCATGCTTTGATAGGTCAGGGTGTCACTAATTCTTTCATTATTCCTGATCCTTTTTGGTGTTTACCCCTATTGGTGAGTCTATTGTTACTAAAGTCTATAGGGGTTTCCCATTTGCATGAAGTCTTGTCCTGTGATTTTGTTGAAATTGGTATGGTGGGATTTGAGAATTTCCCTTAGGGTGAATCAGTTACATGCATATCATGCTTCCATTGATTGTAGAACCTGTAGAGTTAGATTCCAATTCCCTAATGAATCTGTACTTAAGTGGGAATTTTAGGTAACTAGGAGGTGGATAGAGAGGTTCACTGGTTGGCTAGATTGGGAGTGAGGTTGGATGAAGTTGAGAATGGTAATGTAGTAGCTTAATGGTTCAAAGTCCAATTTGGTTGAAGAGGTCAAGATAGATCAAGACCTAGACCCCGCCTTTCTAGAGTTGAATGCTTTGGTGGAAGATGGTTAAGTGGAGGTTTTCTCCCAATGGAGAGATGATGTCCTTAAGCATTAAGGTAGGCTCTGTGTGCTTGTGTTGATTATTGAGTTTAATTGAAAGTCCAACCCATGAAAAGGTGTGATCCGGTTTGGCAAGAAAGGAAAATTGAGCCTAAGATTTGTGGGTCCGTGTAGAGTGTTGGGGAGAATTGGTAAAGTTGCTTATGAATTGGAATTGCCTGTGGAAATGGATATGGTTCATCCGGTCTTTCATGTATCTATGTTGAGGGGAAGTGATGGTGAACCAAGTGCTATGGAACTCTTTAAGGTTGTGGGCGTCGTGGAGGATGAGATGACCTATCAGGAGGTCCAGGTGGAGATATTGGATGGACGTGTGGAAAGGTTGAGGAACAAAGATGTAGCATCCGTCAAGGTTCTTGGGAGGAATCAACAAGTCGAAAGCGTCACCTTCAAAGCCAGAGCAGACATGAAGAGGCTACATCTGTACCTCTTTCATTCTATTCAAGCTTAAGATAGCAAACTAAGTTTCTTCTATAATTTCAAGTCTTAAGTTTCATCCCCCATATCATGTTGCATGCATTCATGATTATGGTGATTTTGGCATTCATGTTGAGATTTTTGAAAATGATATTTAAGTGTAATTGTTGCATTCATGTTGGACTAAAATCTTCATGATTACTTATCCTATACATGTTTCTTTGACATTCAGGGATGAATGTTCCCAAAGGAGAGATATTGAAATGCCCCAAAAGTATGCTTCGAAAATGCCCATAATCATAATTTTCATATATCTCTAAATTCGTGCATGATATCAAAAATCCAACTTTATATTTTCTATCAGGGGAGAAATTGAGTGGGAGATAGGTTTTAGAGGACCCGTAGTGAAAAATGATTTTTGCAAAATTTTCTTATCCAGTGTGCATTCATGACCAGGCCGTGATGCGGACTAGGTATGAATCAGTGTAAAATTGTCCTTCCCGATGGCTTCGCATCACGGACCAGATACAAACCAGTTCAACTTTTTCCTTAGTTTTTCGTTTCGGCCTAAGGGCATTGAGATCATAACCCCATGTCCACCTATGCGTAAAAACACCTATACCTAGCCATTTTTCAACTCTGTATCACTCAGACCCTCTCAAAACCCTCTCCAAGACTTAACCAAATATTTCATCCAAATTCAATTGTCACAAGCTTAATTCCAGATCTCAAGAACTCCATTTAAGCTTCAAGTCTCCTTCAAGTCTACATCAAGAAAACTCAAGTTTAAGGTATGTGGGTTTCATCCATTAGGTCCTTTTACCCATGGAGCCCAATCTTCTTTTTTACAGAAATTGCATGATTTCAAACTATATTGTCTGTAGGTGTCTTTTATTACGAAATACGAGTATGATTTATGTTAGGGTTTCACGAAATGTTGTTGATTATGCATGAATAACTATTTTAAGTTTGTTCTATGAGTTAATTTTGTCTATTGATACTATGCATGATTTGAACTATGTAAGCTATGAATCATGATGAACTTTTGAGATAGATTTCATGATATTCCATTTGGGTTTTTACTACAATATTAGTGGGTTGATTTCAAATTATTTTATTCACACTATATCACTCTTAAATTTCATGATTTTGAACTAACCTCATGAACCCACCATGTGTTTGATAAAATGTCTTTTTGAAGGATTCTTAAATTTATTGATGATCTATTGCATGATTTATGAGTCAAGTGACTTCATGATGATTTCGAACTTTCAAAATGTATTGAATTCATGAACATGTCTATGATATTGTAAATGTCAAATTAAGCCCTTTTTCTAGATTGTTTCCTCTTGTGTGCCCTGGATGTTAATGCAAGGTTAATGTATGATTATAATCTACTCTCATGTTATCATGTTATCATGTTTGGCTTGCCTTGGTAAGTAAGCCACACCATATCTAGGGGGTGTCATGCCTTGGTCACCTTGTCGAGGGAGTGTCATGCCTCGGTCACCTTGTCAAGTAGGTGTAATGCCTTGGACACCTTGTCACCTTGTCGAGGGGGTGTGATGCCTTGGTCACCTTATCGAGGGGGTGGCATGCCTCAGTCACCTTATCGAGGGGGTGCCATGCCTCGGCCACCTTGTCGAAGGGGTGTCATGCCTCGGATTTCAAGTGGTAGCCCGCTTGGCATATGTCGGTTAATGTCTCTTCCACACATGTATTTTGTACTATATAATTTAAATGATTTACAAGCATGTTTTACTTCAAGCATTGATTATGCATGCTATATTGAAATTAAACTTATCTATTACTTATTACTATGCATTTTGACTATATTGGCTTATGTCTTGTCGCATTGCATCCCACATACTTAGTACATTCAAACGTACTAATGCATACTTTATGCCTACATGATATCACCATGTAGGGACTAGAGCTCCTCTTGATCATCCTCCATGTGGCTAGTGAGATACTTCAGAGACAAGTTTGGTGAGTCCTCAAGTTCGAGGACACTATCTACTTTTCTTGCTATTTTAAGATTCTTTGTGTTGAACATTTGATATTATGAGGGTGAGCCCGGAAAGTGTCTTCTCCCCCGCTCCATTCCAATCTAAAGGTGTATTTTGGATATTATAATGTTATTGTGTTACGAGCTTGACTCTTATGCTTTATTTATATTCAAGACTTCCCTTAGTCCCACCTCCCATTTTATATATCTCTTATTGATTTTTACTTTTCTTCCATGACTAAGGATGTGTGATTGATATTCTAAGAGGCTTGTTTGGATCCCTTTGGATTCCCATTCTCATGTCACATCTAGGCCCTTGACTTGGGTTGTGACAAGATCCATCAGAACCCCCCGGATATTGGGAATATCCCGACGCCAGAATCAACAAAAACTAAATCATCCTTCAAGGAAATCCTTCTAGAAAAGAACAATAATTTACAACATGTTTATGCAAACTCCACACCAGCCTCCATGGAAATAGATGAGGAGCCAACAAATCAAAACTCTATTCTCTTGTCTAAAGTGGAAAAACAAAGATTGTACTATCCATGGAGATTTTCTATCATCATTTAATGTGTTTGGAAAGAGGCTGCCTTATGATACCTTAAGAACAAACTCAGGGATATCTGGAAGCTAACAGAACCACTGGTCTTGATCGACCTGGGTAATGATTTCCACATAGCAAAATTCACCCAAGAAGTCAATACCAACAGAGTTCTTCATGAAGGACCTTGGTTTGTTGGAGGGAATTTCATCTCCATTCGAAAATGAGAACCAAACTTCATCCCCTAATCAAAAATCATCAGTCACACTGCTATTTCACAGTAGCTCATTCGTATTAGGATATTTAAGTTGCCTTCATTTTGAGTTAAAATTATGTTAATCCTTTTTATTCATATACTAATTTGTCTCTTTTATTTATTGCATGAAATCCTTGTCCAGGTCCATTATGGACCTCCCATTTCGCATTTTCGATAGGCCATGGAGGCTCAAGTCCTCTTCTTCTCGAGTCTGCCCCAATTTACAAGAAAAGGAAGTTGCCATAGGTCTTTTGAGTATGATATATAGAAATATATAGCGATATACACCAAATTTACATTTGGTGTATACACAGGAAATGGACTAAAAGCCCACGACAGCAGCAAGCAGGATCTTAAATGGGCTAGGCAAGCCCAAATTTTAGATATTAGGACAAGAGAAGATTGGGCCTGCCAAGCTCAATCTATACTTATTTTTATGTTACATATTCATTACATTTACTTGTGTTATTTGTGATTGTTTAACTCTAACTATAATTTTGTTTTAATCTAATTAAATTTTCCAAAGTCAACCATTTATGTTAATTTTCATTTTTGAGTGATTTTGCAATTCTTGGTGTTAAAGTCTTTATTTTAGCAAAGTTGGACTTTGTGGGATTCCTTTAAAGTTTAAGTTGAAGCATTTTCCTTCAAATGATTTATGAATTTTTCCCTCTTTTAACACTTAGCCATTTTAGTAGTTTTAAAATCTCTTAAATTTTCTTGAGTTGTCAAAATTAGGCAAAATTTTGGCTGGTTCTTAAACTCTTTTAGAAATTCTTTTTTACTTAGATTTTTTCAAAATTCTAAGTTGAAATTTGATTTTTTTTTTCAAAAAAGTTAGTTAAATGTATTAATCGTCGATCAATCGCAAATTAGCGATCATTTTTTAGTAATTAATTTCTTCTCAAAAATGAAAATTGAATCATTACCTGTTTCTGTGAAAATTTAGGATTTTTTTGTTATGTTTTAAAATTAAAGATTTTTTTAAGTGGTGACTCCGTCCTTTCGAAAATTGATTTTACTTAACTCAATTGAGTATTAAATTGATTTTTCAAAAATAAGTCTTTTTTTTTCAAATTAACAGAGTCATTTTTCACAAATTTTGGCTCACCTAAATTACTTAGAAGTGTTCAAATTATTAATTTCTTTCGAAAAATAGTTTATTTATCATTTTCTAGACTAGGTTTTACAATTTTTGCTCATTTCAAAGAGGTTAAGTATTTTATTCAAATAATTTCTAGTTTCCTTCATTTATTTGTTCTACTTAAAAGTTTCACTTTCTTTACAAATTTTAAGTTAGAATATTTATTTTAAATAAATTTTTAAATACCTTTATATTATTTAAGGTAATATTTTCTGTGGTTAGTCAAATAGATTTTTAAATTATCGAATAATCGTGTGTTAGCAATTATTTTAAATACTAATACCTTCTTAAAATAGTAATAAGAATCTCTTATACATTTTCTTTAAAAACATTAAAGGTTTAATTTGTTAAGAGTTTTTAAAATTAAGTTTTCTCAATTTATTGAAAAAATCAAGTGGCGACTTTCCTCGTTGAAAGAAAAATCATTTTTTCTTAATTAAGTTTAAATCAATTTTTCCTGAAATGCTATTTTTTCTGCATACAACATTTAATAATGAAAATGAAATATGTATAAATTAATATAAGTTAATAAATTATCTCTCCAAGTTATCTATCACTCATATGGTATATGTGTTATCATTTAAATAAATAAATAAAGATAAAAAGATATCCTTAAAAATATGTCAAATGAATAAAATGTTCTTCAGGAATAGTTTGGTTTAAAAATATCTTTGTCGTTAATATTTTGATTTTAAAAAATCACTTTCTTACTCCTATGACGAATAATATGTCATTTATAATAGATCATAGTAAATCTATCATTAATTCTTATTTAGACAATGATAAATTACAATTATAATAGAATAAGAAATATTTTATTTTAAATTTGTTCCGAATTGAAGCTAGATAAATATTTGCAAATAAAAAATACTATTAGGAAAAGAATGTATTCAAAAAAGAAAATAAATTATATATTTATTTAAAAATGGGTATTCTTGACTCTTTAAATTACACACCTCAACTCTTCACCCTAATAAAAGTTTTGAATATCGATTTTCAATACTAATTTCAAATTCAACTCTTAATACTCAATTTGTGATTTCACTCTCCACCTTGCCCATTATTCGAGTTCTGAGTTGAGTTGGGATTGAATTCCAATTTAGATGGTTGGTCCTAGATTAGGATTAAAGTCGAGTCCTAAATCAATTATTAGGATGATATTTTGAGTCAGATGTTAGAGTGAGATTTTTGGTCAAGAGTCAAGGTCGGATTGCAGGTTAAGTGTTTGATTGGATCCTGGATTGAGTGTAATGGTCGAGTCATGGATCAAATGTCAGGGTTAGATCTTGGTTTGAAAGTCGATGCCTAGATCAAAAATTGAGGTTCGGCTCGAGTCAAATTTGAGGTCAAATCAAAAAGTTGAGTCTCGTGTCATATGTCAAAATTGGGCCCTAATTCAAAGTCAATACTAACTCAAATTTTGGATCCTAGGTCGGGTTGGATTCCATTTTGGGTGAGTTAAAAAAAAATTATTTTCATTGTTTAAGCAGCAATTACTTTTTTTTTTATAAATCTAAAATAAAACAAAAAGGGGATTTTGACGATAGAATAGAAAGAAAAGGACTCATTTTGTATCACTCAAAATTCACAATTAGTCACACAATTTCATTAATCAATTTTTTCTATTGGATTTAGGGCAAGATATGTTACTTTGGGACTGACAATGGTGAATTTCCGCAACTATCCCGATGCTAGTCACTAAAACATTTCGCAATTGCGCTCATTATTTCGCGATCTTGGAGGTTATGTCTCCTCAAGTTCCGTCTTCGTGCCTAGGACTAGCATGTTCCCGCCTCTCTACATGTTACGGCTCCGCGATCGCGAGCCTGAAGGCTGCGTTCATGGAGTTATCTGCTACTAGGTCCATTTGGTGCATTTCAAGTCCTTTTGGCTTCAATTCAACTCCAATTTTCAATTCTTCTCAACAAAGCCAAATTTAAGTCATAAGTACCTGTAGAATACACCATTCAAAGTACAATTAGCTTCAAGTTATAAGTTTAACAACACAAAATTATAAGAAAAGAGCAATAAATAAGTGCAAGTTACATTTATCAGCACCCGCAACTTAAGACTTTGCTTGTCCTCTAGCAAAACAAAATCAAACTCAGTAGGCTAGCAATATAAGCACACAATCTCAATTCACTTTTACACAATCAAATCATAATTATGACAATGATTGGTACCAAAAATTAGAACAATTATGTGAATGCCTATCAAGTAACTCCTCATTTCAAAAATATCTTTTTTAATTCAAAGCACAATCTCTAGGGATGATCAAGTGACAACACAAATTCTCAAAGAGTGACTCAAACTCCTAGTCAACTAACAAGTTTCATTTGACTCAAACTTAGAAAATCATCTATATCACCAATCCATGTTAAATTGCATGTCCTTACAAAAAGAAAGAAAGTCCCGAAAACACACAAGTATTTACAATAAACAAGGGAGAAGGACTCAAATACTCAAACTCAATAAAAGAGTATTTTGTGTACACACATGCCACACCATAGGCTTGCCTTTATTTTGAATCAATATTAGCTCAATTTCATTTGGTTGGAAATCTCAAAGAGGTTTTTAGGCTTATAATGTAGGCTAAGGGGTAGGGTTGGATACAATTTTGACAATAGTGACTAACCCTCCTTGAGTCTTACCCACAACATTCATTCTTTTTCAACTTTTCCACCTTATCTTTTTAGCATCACACATCAATGCATATTTAACCTTCTTTTCATTTAGGTGCCCCACTTGCAATATTGTTTCAACACTTAGGAGGTTTCTTTTCATTCAAGCACTTTTTCTTCATTTTCTTTTCATTTTGAAAGAACTCCTTTTCTTTTTTCTTTTTTTTCATTCCTTCATTCATTTTCTTTTTCTTTTTCTTTTCACAAGCCTTAAAGTTATAGTCACCCTTTCTTTTTCTCCTACATCACCCCCAACTTAGGCTTAAAACCTCATTTGTCACAAGCATGCAAAACTCAAGGAGATATAAGAGTTCAAAAGAGGGATATCTTTTCAAAAAGGCTCAAGGCTTGTAATTAAGGTTGTCAATAGAAGGGATTAGGCTCAAAAGGTACCCTAGGGATAAAATCAATGCATGTGGTGGTTATTTAGACTAAGTAGACTCAATTAAAACCAAAAAATGACTAAGATCTTTTTCTCAACCAAAATCTATCAAGACAAACATTCAAGATTAACAAGGAAAGTTCTAGGTGGCACAAGTACACACAAGGAACAAAACAAAAACTCACAACACACATGACATGCAAATTAAACGAGAAGGGATCAATTTAACTCTCAAGTAAGATACAAGAGACCTATTTTACAAATATATACATCTAGTTAGTAAGAGTCACAAAAAAGAGTTAAGAGTGTTGCCTCAAAATCATCCCAAAATCATTTTCTTTCAAAAACCAGAGGGTACGTATTTTTCACAATCCAAAATACTTAACTAAATATTTTAGTACCAAACAAGTCTCATCACAATCCAAAACACTTAACTAAATATGTTAGTACCAAACAAGTCTCAATTCTCAAATATAGTTCCAACTAGAGTCAATAGCTACTCAAACTTCATCAAAAGACTCGATTTCACACACACGCTCACGCACCAATAGACGATTTGCCTTTGAAAAAGTTATCACTTAATCCATCATGGGGAACCGTTAATTATATACACCATAAAAAAGAAAAATATGAAGCTATCAAACCTACTAAAATGGCTCAACCTAAACACAATATATACAAGCCCATGAAGGGCATGCCATGGTTAAAATAACCAATTAAAATTCGTTCAAATCATAGGAGCACCCCCAATTACAACTGTACTATGACCTCACAGTACCATAAATTAAAAGAAGAGAGGAGGGACTCCCTGAGATGATCACTTGACACTCTGACTCAAATCTCCTCACCACAGTTGATTTCCAAGGCATTAACATAGAATTCGGTTGCCGTGGGGTGTTTGACTCGAATTAGCTCCTTAACATAGCACATTAAATCCTAGAGCTTTAGTCTTCTTCCCTCACCTCTAGCAGGATTTGAACTCAACGAAGTGTGTGTTGTTCAGATCCGTCTTCACCCAGTTAGTCCTACTATCAAGACTACATGACAAGAGCATCTTATTTATGTTAAAAGTCATGGATTTAGGATGGAGAATCAACATAATATAGTTTAGATCAAACAGTGAAATGTTGCTACTTTTGTTTGGTAACATGTTGCATTCTACATTCGTAGTCACTATAGTGCGTTCGTGGAGTTCAGGGAATATCAAGCCTTTGCGTTCGTGGCAAATTTTTCGCGTTCGCAGATGGCTAAAGGTTTCCCAGAACAGCGTGATTATGGTACAGTAGCCGTGTTCGCGAATAGCAACAGTCGCCAACTTCACATTTTAGATTTTATAGAGACATTTTGTCAAACACTTTAGTACATCACTAAAATAGAAAGCTCTTCCACTTTAAACATTTCCTTTGTTATTAAAATTGTCTAAAACAGCATATTGTCTAGAATAGCATCTATGTTATTTGACCTCGAACAGTAATAACTCCTAATTAATACTAAATTGACTTAAAAAATTATGCTTAAATCTTTTTTTATTTGAGCTATATTAGAAATTTTATGAGTAATTGCAGTTTTATGCGCATGTAATGAATTAAAATATGAAAACTAAAAAGGAGCAAGGTTACTACAATAATATATTTATATTGCATGCATAATTCATTTTTAAAGTGTCAATTTATCATAATATTACTATTTATTGCTATAAATGATAATAAATAAAAAGTATCACTAAAATGAGTAATTATTTTTTAAAAAATACTCACCCAAGTAATTTTTCCTATTTAAAATATAGATTTTTTATGTAAAATTTAGAATATAGATTTTTTATTTAAAATTTTTTCATAAATTTTGTTGCTCTAATCGTTTATTTAAAAGTTATAGTTTAAAAAAGAATTTGTGTTATTCTCTATAGATCAAGTTAGAATTGTTTAAAATTTTTTTTTTTTTAAATTTATATCTGTTAATAATATAATTATTCTTATAGTGTCTCGCGTAATGTGATAACACTTGTAAAATATTATTTTAATAGAATTAATTATGATTTTTTTATATCTTTTCTACCAATTGAATTTTACTTTATTCTATCAAAAGGATTACTACTAATTTTGACAAGACTAATCAAACTTTTATTAAATTAATTTTATTAATTATATTTTGGAAATCTAAACGTAGCTATTATTATTTTATAAAGTTATTTAATGATGAAAAATAGCATTAAATAAATATAATAAAATTTGTCTTGGGTTGTTATAATAAATAAATAAAATAGTAAACTAAAATATTATAAATGAACATCTTCTTCAACTATGTAATATATAAAGGGATAATTGCACCACAACTCACTAAGATAAATTATCTACATAAAAAATAGCCCACTTGTTTTTAATTATAAAAAGTAGTCATTCAGCTGATCTTTGGCTTTGTTACAATTTTGAGTATTCAGTTCTCGTTGTTAGACATGTATAGTCAGTGTATATTTGTGTATCAAAATGTATATTTCGTGTATAACTCATGTATAAGCAATATACATTGTATAGTAGTGTATACTTTTTATAACGTTGACAAACTATATATTATATAGTCATGTATAATTTTACTGATTTTGAGCTATTCTTTTTTATAAATAAAATATGAACTATTTTTTTTTATTTTTGTAAACTTTTGACTTCTCTCTCTCTCT
>JAABOM020010061.1:0-19668 GCA_011800125.2 Solanum clarkiae | reverse complement strand
GAAGAGCGGCCTATCGCTATTCTAGATCGACAGGTCAGGAGGTTGCGGAATAAGGATATTGCCTCAGTCAAGGTGCTGTGGCGAAATAACAACCGGGAAGAGATAACGTGGGAAGCGGAGGAGTCGATAAGGCGGAGATACCCTCACTTGTTTCCCGCAACGTCAGGTAATCTACTTCCCCCTCTCGCAAAGTATTATGGTGATGCTTAAAATGCCCTTTTTGCGGTTATTGAGAGGCAGTTGGTTAACTCAACATTCGGGGACGAGGTCTACGAGGGCCAGGTCTATGAGGCAGTTTACACCACCCCAAGGTGAGTTTAGGCCTTGGTTTTCTAATAGACTGCCTAGGCCATCATCCTTCTACTCTACAGCCAATGCTCCACGACAACTCCGAGGGTCTAGAAGTAATAAGTTTGGTCAATGAGGTGAGGGACAAGGTTTACGGACAACAACATATTCGACTGGCCAATCAATGACTCCTAGGCAGCCTTGTAAACAGTTTTGAAGGAGTAATCCGGGTATATGTTGTGTTAGGACAGATGTTTGCTATTGGTGTAGTGCTCCAGGGCATGTGATGAGAGATTTACCGAGTAGATATATGGGTCGTATAGCAGAATCTACTGGATTAGCTATTGCATCATCATCGTCAGTTCCTCCGTCAGGTAGGGGTCAACAAGCACCTATGGGTCGTGGTAGAGGTGTTAGAGAGGCAGCTAGCTCTAGCAGAGTCCAGAATTGCCCTTATGCTCTGGGGAGTTGGCAAAATTTAGAAGCTTCACCTGATATGGTCATAGGTATATTGTCTATCTTTTCACATAATGTATATACATTAATTGACCCTAGTTCTACACTTTTGTACATTACCCCACTAGTTGTTGGGAAACTTAAGAGAACACCCAAATTATTGAACTAACCATTTGAAGTGTTCACACCAACCGGTGAATCTATTATGGTTAAAAGAGTTTAATATGACTGTGTGGTAATCGTTTATGACCGTGACACATTGGCTGAACTAATTGAGCTATAAATGGTGGAATTTGGTGTTATAATTGGTATGGACTGGTTAGCTTCTTGCTATACCACCGTGGATTGCCGAACTAAGAGAGTGTACTTCCACTTTCCAAAGGAGGCAGTTCTTGAATGGGAAGGAAATGTTGGGGCACCACAGTGGAAGTCTATCTCTTATTTTAAGGACAAAAAGATGATATCCAAGGTGTATATATGTCATTTAGTTAGAGTGAGGGATATGGATATAGAATCACCAACTCGTCAATCAGTTCCAGTAGTGAATGAATTTGTTAATGTGTTCCCTGAAGAACTCCCAGGCTTACCTCCAGAACGAGAAATAGATTTTTCTTACTTACTTTCAAGCACTCAACCTATTTCCATCCCTCCATATAGAATGGCCCCAAAAGAATTGCGTGAATTAAATGAGCAATTAAAAGACTTATTGGAGAAGGGTTTTATAAGAACTAGTATGTCCCCTTGGGGTGCGCCGGTGTTATTGTACAGAAAAAGGATGGCACCTTGAGAATGTGTATCTACTATCGACAATTGAATAGGGTGACAATTAAGAATAAATACCCCGTCCTCGGGATTGATGATTTATTTGATCAGCTATAGGTTGCCAAATACTTTTCAAGAATTGATTTGAGATCAAGTTATCACCAAGTGAGGTGAAGGATAAAGATACCTAAGACTGCTTTTAAAACACGCTATGGTCACTTTGAATTTCTTATTATGTCATATGGGCTAATGAATGCACCAAAGGTTTTTATGGATCTGATAAATAGGGTATTCAAGACATTCTTGGATATGTTTGTAATAGTGTTTATGGATGACATTTTGGTATATTCAAGATCAGAGGAGGACCACACAAATCACTTGCGACTGGTTTTACAGATTCTTCGTGAGCGACAGTTGTATGCCAAGTTTTTTATACGTGAATTTTGGATAAAATCAGTGGCATTCTTGGGTCATATTGTGTCTGATGAGTGAATAAGGGTTGATTCACAAAAAATAGAGGTTGTGAAAGATTGGCTAAGGCCAACAACACCCACGAAAGTTTGGAGCTTCCTAGGCTTTGCATTTTATTATAGGACGTTTGTTGAAGGTTTTTCTTCTATTTCTGCACCTCTAAAAAAGCTAACACATAAGGCAAACAAGTTCCAATGGAATGATGCATGTGAGAGGAGCTTCCAGGAGCTGAAAAATAAGCTAACTTCTGCACCTGTGCTAGTACTTCCAGAAGGCACTGAGGGGTATACAGTGTATTGTGATGCTTCAGGTAGGGTAATTACTTATACATCTAGGCAACTATGACCATATGAGAAAAACTACCCAATGCATGATCTTGAGCTAGCAGCAGTTGTATTTGCTCTGAAAATATAGCGCCACTATTTATATGGGATTCACGTTGACATATATACTGATCATAAGAGCCTACAATACATCTTTAAGCAAAAGGACCTAAACATAAGACAGCGGAGATGGCTATAGCTAATATAGGATTACGATGTTGATATACTATACCATCCGGGGAAGGAAAATGTGTTAGCCAATGCTCTAAGTCATAAGAAAAACATGAATACTGGTGATCAAGCTGTGGTAAGTCAAGGAGTGGCTAAGGATCTACATCATCTAGAAAATTTGGGAGTTCGCCTTATTGAAACTTTAAAGGAAGGGCTTATTGTACATAATGCCGCGGAGCCTTCATTGGTAATGGAGGTGAAAGAAAAATAGTTCGAGGATCCTATTCTATGACATCTTAAGGAAAAGGTGAGTCAGGATACGATAAAGGGCTTTGACCTTACACTATGTGGATTACTTTACTGCCAAAATAGATTATGTATGCCTGATATTAATGGATTAAGAAAGAGGATAATAGAAGAAGCCCATCATTCCCGCTATCCCATCCATCTAGGATCAATTAAGATGTACCATGACCTGAAGGGAATGTTTTGGTGGGGAGGCATGAAAAAGGACCTTGCAGAGTTTGTGGCTTATGTCCAAATTGCCAATAAGTGAAAGTAGAACACCAAAAGCCAGGAGGTTATATGTAGTGTATAGAGCTTCCAACATGGAAGTGGGATATAATCAATATGGATTTTGTTACTGATTTGCCTCGTGTATTTCAGAAGTTTGACTCCACATGGGTAATAATTGACAAACTCGCAAAGTCAGCACACTTTTTACCGGTCAGGAGTGATTATATAGCTGAAGAATATGCCAAACTATACCTTAAAGAGATAGTCAGGCTACACATCCCTATTATATCAAACTGAGAAGCCCAATTCAGTGCAAAGTTTTAGAAGTCCATCCAAAGGAATTTAGGGACACAAGTTAATTTGAGTACATCTTTCCATCCTCAGACATATGGTCAAGTAGAATGTACCATTCAGACACTTGAAGATATGTTGTGAGCTTGTGTATTGGACTTTAAAGGTAGTTGGGTGAACCATTTGCTACTTATTGAGTTTGCCTATAACAACAACTACCACGTGAGTATCAAGATGGCACCTTACGAAGCTTTGTATGGGAGGAAATGTAGGTCGCCAATTGGATGGTTCGAAGTGAGTGAAACCACTTTACTTGGGCCAGATCTAGTACAACAAGGCATGGAAAAAGTTAAGGTGATACAACAATGGCTAGAAACAGCCCAAATTCATCACAAGCCATATGCGTATGCTAGAAGGAGAGGACTGGAATTCTCAATAGGTGATTAGGTATTTCTAAAGATGTCTCTAATGAAAGGGGTTATAAGATTTGGTAAGAAAGGAAAACTGAGCCGACGTTACATAGGGTCATATCAAATTATTAAGAGGTTCGGGAAGGTTGTATATGAACTACAGCTGCCCCAAGAGCTTTCAATGGTTCATCCAGTTTTTCATGTCTCAATGCTTCGAAAATGCATAGGTGACCCATCTCGTATCACTCCTATTGAGGATGTGCAGGTTACAGGAGATCTCACATATGAAGAGGTACCTATTGCTATTCTAGATCGTCAAGTTAAGAAGCTAAGGAATAAAGAAATAGCTTTAGTAAAAGTACTTTGGAGAAACCAGTAAGCTGAAGAAATAACATGGGAGGATGAGGATGCGATGAAATCAAAATACCATTACTTATTTAAAGCTAAAGAGGAAGTCCAACATGCAGAATTGGGACACTAATAGGTACGTGTGATTGAATACTTAATGTGTGTCAAAAGTTTGTGTAAGTAAAGGTTTAAACTTGGTTAAGCTATCCAATTATGCTAACATTCGAGGCCAAATGTTCCTGGGGGGGAGGATGTAACACCCCCACATCTTACAATACTAGCACAATGCAAATTAAATATGATATGGTTTGGTCAAATTAGCGCCCATTTTTAAAAGTGCTCAAAATCTCATGTTATAGGGGGATATGTGAGTCTAATGCTTAAGAGGGTTGAGTGTATACATGTTTTGTGTCAAATTGAGGAAATCACGGCCTTAAATAAAGTGAGAGAATTGAGGTTCTTGTAGGACTTCGTAAGCTAGCAGGTGAGTCAGCTACTTGCTTAGCTTAAATTGCTAGCTAAACGGAGACGAGGCCTGATATAGAATTTTTCCAAATCCGATTATGAATAAAGTTTATGTTAAGAGTGTAACTCTGGCCTGTGTTTTAGCATCACACATGGACAGTATTTTCAGCCCAAGAAGGATATTAAAAGGTCCAAAAGACATCACAATTTCTTTGATAATTTGGGCTAAAACTAACTAAGAGAAAGAGGGAAAAATGGGCAGCCAAGGCCCAACCAATTTGAACCCAATTAGGCCCAAGTGAAAGGGCCAAGCTATTGCATCACCACCTTAATAATATAAGTCTTAAACCACTCAAGAAATTCGGCTAAAATCCCCTTTAAAAATGCTTACATATAGCACCTCTTAGTCATTCTTAGACTTGGAAAAATTTCAGCTTTCACAACTTTCTCTCTACACTTTCTTAACCTAGCAAAGCAGCCACAAGGGAATTTCTGCGGTTCTTGGAAAATCCCTACACCTTAAAGGTAGTGTTAAGTAAGTTTACATATATATTTAGTATGGTTTCCTTATCAAAAACAAGAAGTATATGCTAGTATGTTTGTGCTGGAAAATTTGGACAACATGTGTTTAGAAAGTTGCTGCACACTTTCCTTTTATTTTAGTGACTTCTCTATGGCTTGTGGGCTGTATTATGAATAGAAGTTGATGTTATTAACATGGTTTGAGTTATATATATTACCCTAAGGTTGCTTCCCTGATTTTGGTTTCATTTAACAAACAAGTTTTAATGTGCTATCTTAAGTATAATATTGATTGGAACTTGTGGGCTGTTGGATGGAAGGCTATTGGCTCACACCCTTCATGACTTCTTGAGTGCTGTTCTAAGACTACTTTAGGACTATTTGTATGTATAAATGTTGTTGGAACAGTTTGGTTAGAGTTGGAACAGGTTTGAAATTGTCGACGTCGAAATGTAGCGAAGGGGGGTAACATTATGCTGTCCATTTGTAGGTTGTGTAGAATTGTTATGTGTTGTCCTTTGTGGCCTATTGCGAGACAGTTATTGCACTAAAACAGCTTCACATGATGTGTACACGTGAATGTTTATTAGAAAATATGATTAGGGATGGAAAGGTTGAAAGAATATGCTCCGGTTTATAGACACCCGCTTACTATCCGTGTGTTGCTTTTTATGTGATTAGGCTGCCAAGATGTATCTATTAGCTGCTAATACTAGTTATATCACCTACTATGTTGTAGATTAATATTTGGAGGAAGGAAAATTTATCTTGAAGTAGTACAATGAGGTATGTAAGGCTACTTGATTTCGTATTACTTGGCACGAAATCTTGATTCTTCCTTGGCACATAAAGGCACTTACCAATTCCGACACAATTATTAACCGTGTCTCCACTCTTTCAGATGTTCATATGCTTCCATACATAGTCACCTTTAAATCTACATAATACGTGGATACCAAGTTATATGGATTCTTGTTGCTAAATAAAGTTCACAAGTTGTTCCATCTCATATGCATTTCATTATTTATGTAACGTATAACTTTCATTGTTATATTATCTTGTATGATTATGCACATGTCACATGCTACATATGCAACCTTACAACTGTAATATTATGACCACCAAAAGAATTATCTCAAAGGTAATTGAAAGATAAAGTACAGTATATTGCTTATTGATTGTTGGTAGACCGAGGGGTGGAAGAATCACCTAGCCAAGGACGATCCTATCGTAGTGGTAGCCCAAGGGGTTAAGGAAGAACCTAGCTAGGGACGATCCCAATACAGTTTTACCACTGATTAGCTGGTCATTTGTATTACATGTTGTGTACATATTATACAACAAAGATAAAGCAATATAAAGAACATAAAGTACATGATCCCAAAGTATAACCAAAGGTGGTCTCTTATCCTACACCAGTGAATAGTTTCATTTGAGTTGTTACTTCATATATAGTATGTCCTTCCTTACATATTTAGTACATTATCTTGTAATGACGTCCCTTATGGGGGACTTGCATTTCATGCTGCAGGTACAAATGCTAGTAGATCTCTCCAGTAGGAGTACAGGACATCTAGTTGCTGATACCAAGCTTCAGGTTGCTTCGGGTCTTTGTTTGTGCCTAGAGCTTATATGTTTGTATTGTACAGTCAGTCAAGGCAGGGCCTATCCCGACCCTTTTCAGATGTCTTTCCTTGTCTAGAGGCTTTGTAGACTATGTAAATTAAAGTGTGGTCATATCTCGTACTTTAAACATCGTGGCCCCAACGGCCTAGCCATATGTATTTCCTTTTGGCTTGTTATCACTGTTTATTTTCTTAAAGGCATATCAAACATAGAAATCGCTCATAATATCTATAGAAAGTGCATAGATACAGGTTGGTTCTCTCGAGCCTTATCAGCAACGGGTGCCAGTACGCCCTAATGGGACTTTGGATGTGACACCAAAGTAACTGTAGCATTGTATCAGCGATTTTGAATTCTGCATTTGTAGATGTTAAAGACAACAACATTACCTTGGCATTGCTCACTTGGTCTCATTTGATATTTCATAAGTCATTTATATCTCTCATGATTTCACCTTTAATGCTCCTTCAATCATCCATTTTAGCAAATATTTTTCAACAGTAAAAATAATTAGAAAATAGTAAAAATAACTCTCACTAAATGAATAAAGCTCAAGAAAAGCTTTAATTTATGAACACGTGATGTGTTGTCAAATTACAGCAAATTTGATGCCTAAAACATAGGATTTTGTATGTTCTTAATGTGACTTTTTATCGTTTCTATGCGCTTTATGTTATACTTGCAGAAAATAAAGGTTGTCAGGCTTTTGAGAGAAAATTGCACATTTTGATAAAGATCAGGACGTACTAGCCATCCTATAAGTTGTAGCCCAATCTATGAGTCGTAGCATGCGCTTGTAGCCAGAACTAGTGTTTAAAAATGAGGGATTTGGAAAGTAGAGGTCAGTTATACGAGCCTAACCTACGAGTCATAGGTCACACTACAAGTCGTAGGAGGGGGCCTCGTAGCCAGGAATAGTGTTTCCAAAGTTTGGACCAAGAACTACAACTAAAGACTATGATAATACATACCAGGTCATAGAATAGACCATGAATCGTAGTAATGGATCATAGTAGTCAAGTCCAAAATGCCAAGTGCTAACTACGAAAGCCCGATTAGACTAGTAGGTCACCCTACGAGTGGTACCTGCGAACCGTATCTACTGCCAGCTGTATTTTCTATTTTATTTTTACTGTCTTTTTTAAATAGTATACATAGTTAATGATAGTATTTTTGGAAAGGGAGAAGACTCGACATTTTGGAGATTCTACCACTTTGAATATTCTTAGTAAGGATTTCTCTTAGGGTTTAGAGTAGATTTTAGGTTTTTAATTTGAAGACCGAATTTGGGATTTTGAAATCACTTGTACTCAAACTCTATTGTTGCAAGTTTGTGGTTTCAATATCAAAGTGGTGTTGTTCTTCATTGTTCTTGGGTAATTTATAAACCATGTTTACTATATTTATTGTTTGTTATTTGTCCCTAGCCATGAGTGGCTAAACACCTACAAAATAGGATTGTGGAAACCATGAGGAGTTGACTTGAAATAATCTAGAATTTGTGCATTTCTTCGATTTGGTAATTGCATGTATTGTTTATTTTCGTTCATTTTGAATGTTGTTTGGTGGTGGCCAACACCTAATCCCGCCTACTATCACGATCCTGACCAAGGTAGTGACGAATAGTTAAAGGGCAGTAGATGACTGGATTCAATTGATGTGTTCTCATCTAATCAACTAAACCTGACTAATGGAAGGTTGACTAGGACAGTGGGTAACGGTTAGTTGGCACACCATAGTTGCCAACCAAGCGCCATGGTAAAATTCGACCTTCAACTTCATAAGAGGATAGTGAGAATCAAAGTTACCATTCTGTATGCAGTGTCTCAATTAGAGTTATGTTATTCGGGGTATTTGAGTTAACGAATCATGGGGTACACAACTACCAAGTTGTCCCTTAAACTGATTGTCTCTTTGCATTAGTAGTGTAGTGTTTTTATTTTCTTTCGCTTCGAATCGCAACCCCCCACCCTAATTCTAGAGAATATAGCTAACTGATACTTGAACTAATTATTGGTGAGTCAATATGGTCAACCCCATATTCCCTATAGATTCCACCCTAACCTCTGGTTAGGTTTATACATGATAGCGACTGCTTTCATTTTAGAGCATGAACATAAGTATTTATGGTGCCATTATGTGTTAATACAGCTAGGTTGTTGACTTTATTTAACTAGTAATTAGTTCAAGTATTGATTTCTAAATTCGTTTGTATTTTACTTTTTTTTTTGTTGTTTAGTCTCATTTGCACGGTGTACTAGGCTTGTGTGTCCAATATAAGGAGCCAAATAAATCCCTTGCCTCCACTCAATTTGGAGATCTACTGAATAGCAAGAAGAATAGCCTAATAAAATGAGGATATCGTGATTGATAAAGCTATTGTTTCAATATGACTAAGATGTGGGCGGAGATGAAAACCCATCTCAACGAGAGTATAGGTGACACCATAGGGATTTCAATGATAATGTATATTGTTGGTATAGGTTGAACCCTATGTCTATGGATGTCACGAAAGTGATAGTCTTGCCACCGCTACCAGCCGACATTAAATTCACAGTTTCAAGTGGTCTATTGCCAATGCTTCAAAATCTTGGTTTATTTATAGGGCTACCTTTTGAGGATCAAGATAGTCATCTCCAGAGCATTGAATTTGTTTGTAAGAGTATGATAGTTACACAAAATTTGTTAATTGATGGGGTTGGGTTACGAGTGCTCATCTTATCTCTCACAGGCAATGCAGAATACGGCTATCCGAGTTTCCTCAAAGTTCAATCACTAGTTGGGCAAAGCTACAAAGAGCCTTCTTAGAAAAGTACTTTCCAAGGTCCAAAAAGCTCAAGCTAAAAGATCAAATTAATAACTTTGAGAAATTATCGGGTGACTCGATAAGCATGACATGGGAAAGGTTCACCAAGTGTTTGAGGATGGTCCCTGATTATAAAATTGTAGATGATTCTTTAGTTGAAATCTTCTACCGAGCTCTTGACGAAAACAGTTAGCATGTACAGATACTATTATTGGTGATAGGTTTCTAGACCAACCTTTTGCATTAGTTGCCGAAAGAACGGAGAAAGTGTTCAAAATGAATTAAGCATAGGGTCAAAGAGAGGGTGGTGCGCAACCAAAAGTACTTATGCGATGAACACCAACAATGAGCAAGCAAAGGTCAATAAGGAGATCATGCAACAACTTGCTCAACTTCACACAAGTATGGACTTGGTATTGAAGCAAAACCAAGCAAGTGTCCATGTTGTATCTCACCAACCTCCTAAGGCTCCCACGTATGAACAACCCTTCTTTGATAAGGATGCTTGTTTGTGAGTAACCAAGCGATGGGTTTTCGATACTATGCCCAAGGTCCAACTCGGACTATTAGAGGCAAGGTTCCGAAAATCAAGGTCAAAACTACAATTGAGAGACCATTGTGCTTATTATGAAAGAGAAAGACCACCGGAGGTCAAATGGGGGCGAAGACATGGTTATAGAAATGGTCTCTATGTGCCTCCCCAAAATCCTAATATTGTATCTAGCAACTCTAGGATTGAAGAAATGATTTACAAGTCGTTGAAGAGAGCCGACCATCAAGATCAGACCTTGAAAGTGATGAGATTGGATATTTCAAGTCAGATCAGACCTTGAAAGTGATGAGATTGGATATTTCAAGTATAAATCAAAAGATGGATTCTCACTGGGTGGCTATCAAATAATTGGATCAACAATTTGGTCAAGTTTCTTCTGAATTGAGCCAATGCTGAAAACGTACTTAGGCAAGTAACACAGTTCAATATCTAAAGAATGATGGGAATTGCAGGGCGGTCATGACAAGAACTGGATAAAGAACCATAGATCCCCCAAGGTCGGTGGTTGTGGATGATAGCCACAAGAAAAATTTTTGTGAGGAGGCTAGCATGAATGAATCAAAAGAGCAACCTATAAGGTATAAGGACGTGATAATTCCAAGACCCCCTCCTGCTTTCCCTCAAAGACTCAAGAAAAAGAGGAGGATGGCAAATTGAAACACTACCTTTCGATGTTAAAACGATTGTCCATTAGCATCCCCTTTTTAGAAGATTTGGAGAAGATGTCTGGGTATGCCAAGTACATGAAGGATTTGGTGAAAAAGAAGAACACTTTGAGACAAGAGCTTTCGCAAGAGATCTAACAATATAGTGCCATCATGAATAAATGCCTAGTCCAAAAGAGGGAAGACCCTGGTGCATTCACCATTCCTTGCACCATTGGTGATTTACAGTTCATAAGGGTATTACTTGATTTAGGAAAGTGTTTAAGTTGATGCCTCTTTCCTTCTTCAAAAATCTTGGTCTTGGTACTTCTACTCCCACATGAATGCGGTTACTCATGGCGGATAGAATTATCAAGAGGCTGGACGGGATACTTTTTGATGTGCTTGTAAAAGTTGATAGACCCATCTTCCCCGTGGACTTTGTGATCCTTAATTGTGAGGTTGATTTTGAGGTGCCTATCATATTGGGAAGACCATTTCAGGACACCGGGAGTGCATTAGTGGATATGAATTATGGTCATCTTTGGTTCAGGGTCAATAATGTTGAGGTTGTTTTTGACATCCGCCAATCAATGAAGCACCCGGAGGAGTTCAAAAGCAAAGTGTGGGCCCTTGAGGATTTCTGATGATGGATGATAACTAAGTTGAAACCAGGATCTATGAGTTGTAGGATGCCCTACGACTCGTAGTTGGGGTTTCAAAGCCTCGATTTCCAAAATTTTAAAAGTCCACCCAATAAGGGTATTTTAAGAGTCAAAAACATTTTGACCCCTAATTTCCCCATTTTTAAATGGTTCCCTTCCCCCCCCCCCAAAAGTGTTCCATAATATTTTCCTCACTTTTCCAATCCATTTTCTGGCAACCATTGTCAATTTTCAATTATTTTTTCAGCGAGTCCATTTCTCTAGGGTTCGACTTCCCCTTTATCTCTCAGTGCATCTACTTCTTTATAATTCTCTCAATTGTATGTTTTTTTGGTTAAATTTTGAATACAAATGTTATGATCATCGCATATTGTTGGATGATTGTGTGTTTAGTGATGATATTGGAAGTGTCCATGAGAAAATGGTTGTCTAAATATGAGAACTATAGTTTGTCGATTAAAATTCCTTATTTTTGTCTTAAATTGTAGATTCACCTTTGTTTGTTAATGGTGGTGTCAATAACATGTCATATCTAGTGTTGATCGTGGTTGTTGTGGTGAATTCTTAATGATTGGTTGATACTTGGATTCATGTCGGGGTGCAATTTGATTATGGGTGTGTGTTTGGGGTGGAGATTGATCGTTTAAGATACCTTGTGTACGTATTCACTTTGTATTCCTTTAAACTCCAATGATGATGTGTTGGTGATGATTGTTGTGAGTTTAGGGATCGAAAATTTTTGGGTGATTTTTGAACGTGTTTGGAAGTCGTTGTCTGAATTCTTGTGGGGAAATTGTTGGTATGAATGTTCATGACTAGGGTCGTGAACATATATATATGTGCTCGTTATATGAGTGGAATCTTGCTTCGATGCTGTTAGATTTAATGTGATTGAAATTGGTGGTTCATGTGGCAATGTTGAATGCACCACTGATGCCTACTATTTTCTGCTGCAAGGACCTCGTACGATTTGTAGGTGGTCCTACGGGTCGTAGTGGTCCCTCGTAGGAGCCAACAGTCACCTATGGTTCCTTAACATTTACCATAAGTGTCATAACATCTTCTACGAATTGTAGTGGGAGTCTCATAGACCTGTCTTGAGCTTTGAAATATTTTTGAAAATTGATACGAGACCAAGATACAACTCGTAGGTCACCCTACGAGTCGTACTAGTGCCTCACACCTGCAAATTTGCAGCTGGTGCAGTGTTAAATTTTTCTGTGTTTTACTTTTTGTTCTTGTTTTTTCTTGTTGCTTTCCTATATGTGTATTGATATTGTTGCAACTATGGTGCTCATTTGTGGTACAGGGTGTAACTTTCTGGTACAATACCTCCAAAAGATAAAAATGCTATCTGGGCCTTTCACAAAAAGCTGATAGATGAGGCTTCCGACAAAGAGTAGACTGAGGGTTTAGAGGAGGTCCACAAGGTCTGGATTGAACCTGACGCATAGGTGACCCGGACAAGCGTTGGAGCCGCACATGCCCCCATGGTAGTTGAGAGCACCTCCTAGTCTGAAGAGAAGGGTGATGAAGATGAGTCTAAAAGTAGTTCAGATTCTCATGAGGCATCACAGACTCAGCAGGGTGAGGCAGAGTCACAGCCCCCGTTCGGCCCATCTGTCTCCAGTACTGATTCTAGGAGTGTCCAATGGGGATTTCGATGTATGGAAGAAATCTACAATAGGGGTTAGAGCTAAAGGGACAGGGAAATCTTTTCAGGCAGTTTCACAAAGAATCGAGGATGAATATTTCAGGGTTAAGCAGGGTTTCGACTTTAGAGGAAGAGATTGATCGGCACGGACTTCGATGGTTATCAGGGCGATTGTGCAAGTATGCCCCATATTTAATTCAAGAGTTCTATGTTGCTATCATCCTCAAAGATCTTCCAAAGGGGAAGAAGGCCATAGTTCAGCCCAGACTGCAGGAGATCTTAGCCCGGGGTCAGAGTGTTAACATTTAAAAGGAGACCATTCATAGGGTTTAGTTTGGGCCTAATTATAGGGTGGCATGTTTTACCGTCGAGTATGATAAAAGGATTGAGAAGATGAGTCTAGTGGTGAAAGGGAAGTACGTGCATCTGAGGACCAATCTTCTCCGATGGATGGCTAGCCAAATACATGAGGGCGGTGCCGAGCCAGCGTGTGTCACAAACCAGCCGAGTCGGTATTGGAGTCTCTTCTCTTCTTTCCTGCCAAATTCTAGTGGTCCATTATTCGATCGCACATTAGGCCAACATATACAGATAATGTTACTAGCAAGTATCTTGTATGAGATAAACTAGGCCCACGTCATGGCAGAGCAGATTCATGAGTCAGCGATTTGGACTAACACCTTGTTACCATTCCCCATCTTAATACATAGACTATGCATTGAGTCCAGAGTTTGTTTTTCTGTCCACCTCGACCCACATGTAAAGGTCCTTCATAATATGTATCTCACCCTGATCAAGGCACATAAGAACTTGATGGCCTTACCGAGAGGAGCTTCTCCCCCATACAAGATCCATTCCCGAACGAGCTACCAACATAGGAGTAGACTGCTGTTCCTACCACCTCCGCTTTAGTTGCACTAGAGCAGCCTCCAACTGTTGATACCGAGGTGATTCCCTCCACAGCTACACCTACACCAGAGCCATTTGCTACTTAATTTACTTCTACAGACTGCTCTATTATGTCTATTATTTCTTTTTAGGCTTTGGTATGCAGGTTGACTAGGATATAGGCCCAGCTGGGTAGGTTGATGGACCAGCTCAAGCTATGGGTTCATCAGGCAGTCTGGGATTCGGAGGAGCGAACCAAGGCACTCACTCTTGCTGAAGTAGACCAGAGAATTAATATGGTGGAATACTAGGGTCAATGGTTTCGAGGACAGGCGCTAGTGGAGGGTAGATGTAGCTTGACCTACTAACATGGCTGCGGTAAAAGTGAAGTTGGCCATCTTCAACCCCGATAGTAGCCCCAAAGGAGGAACCTTAGGGTGATGATTTCATTGACTTATTTAAGGATCACCCATATGTCCACAGGAAAAGGCATTTGGAGAGTGATGATGCAGCTGTGAACCAGTAGAGACCAAGGATATTCGAAGATGAGGCAGAGCTGGAGGAGCGAATTACAGAACAGGTGGTTCGAGAGTCTTTAGCTATGGAGGAGAAGATATTACAAGGAGTCGGTAGCTCAATACAACTCCAGCCGAGATCTCCTAGGAGGAGAGTGAGCACCAGATCCAGATGGATGTCGGTGCATGAGCACCAAAATCTTCTTTTATTAGGAGTCTATAATTATTATTTAATTTTATTAAAATTCTATTTAAATTAGATACTTCTTTTACTTTATTATTTTCCATATAAGTTGTAATACTGTACTCTCCCTTTTTCATAGTTCTTCTTTTATATTAGTACAAGTTATTTCTTTAGTTGGCGTCCATCCTAATCACGATATATGCACATAGTTAGTTTTGTCTATTGGTGCAGCGGAACAGCAGCAGCAAGTCAAGCAGGTAAGGATCCCGGGGATTTTACACCACTTATGGCCACATGCCTTAGCGTGGATTTATGTTATCCCAAATCCACTTTAGCTATTCTTACTGGCTATTATACTGGTTTTTGATAGGTGTCATAGGATCAATATCATGTTAATAAGATGGTTAGTCTTTTATAGACTTACCTCATAAGAAGTTAGCTACCCTTATGTTTTCGTACCTTAGTTGCTTCTACTATGTCCTTGCTAGATAATAGGTTGTTGTAGGCCATGTAGAAGATTTGCAGAGAATTGTAGGAGGGGAAAATTTTTATTGTTTAAGGGAAATCTGATTCTTTAAAATCTGATGCCCTCCTCTGTTTACATACAAGACTATATATAGCTAAAGAAAGGAGAATGAATTATTTGAGTACGGGTGCTCCTTGGGCCCCATCGTCCACTCACATAATTCCTTCTTATCCTTTATTTAATAAAGTTATCTGACTGATACTATTTACATAAAGTAGTAGTTGCTACGTCATTGCTTGCATCTTTCTTTACTTTACGTCTTCGTCTTCTACTACTTTATGTCTTTGTCTTCTTCTGCATTATATCTCTCTCTCTCTCTGTTGTGACAGCTGTATCTGTTTGGACAGTTGTGTCATTGCCACAGGTGGTAGGTAGATTGTAGGAATTTCTTCTTTTTGGTTATAATATTTGCAGTGATGTAAGTTGTACATTTCTTTCAATTGTTGACATAGTAAATATTTTGTTTTCTCTGTAAGTTGATCTGCATAATTCCTTAAAGCATTCGTTGTTGGAGTAATTTTCCAATTTACTAGGGTAATAATCCATCTATGTATTTCTTCTATCTCTTTTGTTGCCTCTGCATTCGAATAGATTATAGTGCTATTTTTACTAATATATATCCATTTACTTCCTTCTTCATAGCTATTGATAAGCTCTTGTATTATCATCTTTATCATGATAGATCTTTTATTTTGCAGGAATTCCACTATCTCTTGGATAACTAAGTCTGGTTGTCTCAGAGATTCTTCACATATGACTGTCTTTGTAATCCCAATCTTAACTACTGTAATTGGATGGTATATATCTTGTGGTGTAACTTCACATGGAGATGAGTAGATTCTTATAAATATTAGATCTGCTTTTGTAATTCCTAAGCACTTCTTCACCGCCTGGTATAGTTTAGGGATATATTGTACATTATCTCCATCTTTTGTACGTAATTGTAAGTAGATTGTACTAATTTTGGGTTAGCGTTATTTAATGCAAGTAGTTTATTGCATCCTTTCAGGGGTTTTGTATTCCACCCACTAAGTTTTTCTGGGTTATAATTTGTTCACTGGATATTTTTGTTGAGATAGTTGGCTACTTGATAAATTATTTTAGATAAGTGTATACTTTGTGTGCAAAGGGGCTTTGCAATGGGTTTTTAGTGATTTCACTATAAGTATCAGCCTGTGGTTTAGGTTATTGGTGAATAAAATCAGTTTTTTTGGGTATAGGTTGTTCTGGTCTTAATTGGATGTTAAAAGGCTTATGTTTTTTGGCAAGTGGTGTTATCTCTTCTAGCTTACTTTTGGCTTTCTCTTCTTTTGTATAATTCCTTTTTTCATAATTTTTTTTGCTAATTCTGATCTGTTGAAAAATGTTTTCCAGATCTTTTGTGTCTCTTGTTCTAATTTGCTTTTCTCAAGCTATATAAGTCTACTATCAAGCTTTGAGATACATTAGTCTATGCCTTATAATTTTTATGGTATGTCTTGTAATATTTTGTGCAATACTTCCTCTTGCGAGGCTACCTATCATAGATTCAAATTTTGTAACTTATTTCTTGACAAGTAATCTACAATAAAATTGTCTTTAGTACTAATAAGCTCAATGTCAAAATTAAATAAAGATATTTGACTTACCATATTTCTTATATTTTTAGTAGTAATTGATTGTTTCTTTAAATCTTTTCTTATCCAAAATTTCACTTGAATATTATCTGTTCTTAATATAAAATGAATGTGTGCCAAGTATATTTTATAATGTAATAATGCTTTTAAGACACTTAGCAATTCTTTCCTATTTATTTCCCATTTTATCTCATTTTCTTTAAAAGTTCTCGAATTAAACGAAGTTATGTTCTATATTCCATTATCTAGATTAATATAGGTTAATATACTTCCAAAAGCATATTTTGAGGCATCAGTGTAAATAATCCATTTTATATTTTTATCTGTTTCAGGAATTTGTAGTTTAGGTAATTTCTTATAATATTTTTTTACTTTTTTCAAATTTTCGATATCTGTTTTAGCTCATTCAAATATCATTGTTTTTGTTTTGAGTTTCTTTTGGAGAGGTATTAATATTTTAATTAAATTTGGTACATAATTTTTAATCTGATTAACTAATCCTAAAAAGCTTTGCAACTGTTTTTTCTCTTTTAATTCCTCCATATGTTCTGCTATCTTTTTTAATATATGATCTTGCATTTTCAGTCCGTTTTTATCTATTTTTAATCCTAAAAATACTATTTTATTTTTGAATATTTCAGTTTTCTTTTCACTCAAAGCTATCTCACTTTCGTCTATTATTTTCTTAAATCTTCTTAATAATTGTATTTGCTCTTATTTTGTTCTTGTAAATTAAAGTATATCATCCATATATACTATTATTCCTTTTATATTTCCTAAATATGTGTCCATAAATTTTTGGAAATATCCTGGTGAATTTTTAAATTCAAAGGATAATACATTCCATTCATAAAATCCACTAGGTACTGGAAAAGCTGTTAAATGTTTATGTTCTTCTTTTACCTTAATATGGTAAAATACTGATTTACAATCAAATTTACTAAACTATTCATAACATCTGACTTTATTTAATATTATTGCTTTATTTGGTATTGGATAATTTAAGGTTTCTCTCTTTTTGTTTAAATTCTTATAATCTATTATCATTCTTGATTTTTCTCTTTTTTGCTCATTATGCTTCGTTACTATAAATGCAGGGCCACTATGTTTAAAGTAGCTAGATGTAATAAAATGTTCTTTTGATAGTTCTTTAATATGTATTTGAAATTGTTCCATATCTTCTGCAGTATATTTCATAGGTTTCTTATATACTATATCATTTTCTTTTAACAATATTATAGGTATTTCAGTCTTATGTTTATGCCAATATTTTAATGGGTTTTCACTATATATAGCCTTGAGTTCGGTTTTTATTTTGTCTTCTATATTTACCATATTTACCTGCATTATTGCATTTTTCTTATTAGGTAATTGTTGTACTATTTTACTATCTCCTTTAACCTATGGTATTAATTCTTGGTATTTTTTCCATGTTCTTTTGGCTATTATTTTCTGTTTACAAGGGGTAATCATTAGTAAATATTTATCTTTGATAGTTATAGGTTCATATCTTCTCAAAATTTTTTTATAACTATATATTATCATAAGGATATATTTCTTTTATAATTAATTCCTTATCCCAAATTTGTATAGTTATTCCTGCTGATTTATATCTTACTAGATTCCCTTTTTGATTAAATCTAACAATAATAATTAGATTTCTTAATTCTTTTCAGTATTCGTCTGGTAACACCTTTGTCCTACAAATATTTGTACTTGCACCAGTGTCTATATACGTTGTATAATATCTACTATTATATCCTTTACATATTATTTTAATTAATATATGTATTTCTTCATAACTCATATATTCTCTCTTAGTTCATTAATTCTTTTAATTGTTTCTCTTTTTATCTTAATTGTCATATTATCTAACGTTTTTTCTAATTCTGATTCTGTTAAATTCCATGGTTCTACACTGTTTAGCTATTTTACTCCTAATATAATTTCTGTTTCGGTATTTGTAATTTCCAAATTTGTCCTAAATATGACTCCCACTATTTCTATGGAAGTACTTATTCTTCCTCTACTATTTACTTGTTGTTGTGTTGTAACATCAGTATACTTAAGATTACTTTTCATTATTATTTCTGTTGTATCTAATAACTCTTCTGATATATAATTTTCTCCAGTGTTTGTAACTATTAAAATTGGTATTAATATTACAATTCCATTTCTTACTATTTTTCCTTTTATATAATAATGATTCTCATAATATGTTTCAGTTATATTTTTTATGATTTTAAGTTTTCTTTATCCATACTATTTTTTCGTTGTTCTAAATTATTAATTACTAATTCCAAATCCAAAGTTTGGCTTGGTTGTATATATCTTTGCTCTTTTCTAGATATTTATCTTAATATAGGTTTAAAGACTTTGCTTATATAAGTTAATCCTTCTTTTTTATCTTTATGTAAATCAGGTTTATTATTTAATACATATAATTGTTTTGCCTTTCTAGTTAGTACTTTACTTCCTAGGATCATTTCTATTCCATTGATTTTCCGACACAATGTTAATACTTTATCTATATTTTGTTCCATCATACTTATATTGAAATCTGGTTTAAACAAGAATTTTACTTTTTGATATATAAGATTTCCTGTTAGTTGTGTTAGTATAGATTTCTCTATAGGGTATGTTATCCTGCCATCTGCTAAATATTTTTGTATAGGTGTTTCTATTCCTTCCTTAAAATGTGCATATAACATAATTTGTATTCCTCCAAAATAACAATAATTTAATTCATGCTTTTCTCTTATTTGTTTAGTTTCTTCTTCAATTAGCTATTTAGATATTGAGGTATCATTGTCTTTGCACTTAATTGTTTTATATCTAATACGAATTCTTTTTTCGTAACAATACAGTAACTTTTCTTTTTAATTTTTAACTGTTATTTTCATAATTTATTCTTAAAGATTAAGTTAGGTGTAAGATCTAATTCTTCCTTCCTGATCTTTTCATACAC